>CAIGQZ010035066.1:3785259-3804188 GCA_903798205.1 Danio tinwini
CACACACACACACACACACACAAACACACACACACACACACACACACTAACCTGTTTTCCTTCTTCAGAGTATAGTCATAAACAGGTTAAGCATAAAACGACCATCACAGATAGACTGTTTTCACTTTACGCTTATTTCACTCTGCATGTAAATGCACTGACCTGCGTTCTGTCGGTTCACTGAAGTGTGCATATGTGACAAAAACACATCCTTACTGTGGATTTAAGCAAATCCAGAAAGTGCAAACATTTTGCCTCAGGGTGGAAGGAAATACAGCACAAACTCAGAAACTTCTTGACCCAAAGAATTCTAAAAATGTTAAAGATAAAATATATATACTTCCCGGCCACTAAATCAGGTACACCTGTCCAACTGCTCATTTACGCAAATTTTTAATCAGCCAATCACATGGCAGCAACTCAACGCATTTATACGTGTAGACATGTTCAAGACCATCTGCTGCAGTTCGAACCGAGTATCAGAATGGGGAAGAAAGGTGATTTAAGTGACTTTGAATCTGGCATGGTTGTTGGTGCCAAACGGGCTGGTCTGAGTATTTCAGAAACTGCTGATCTACTGGGATTTTTATGCAAAACCATTTCTAGAGTTTACAAAGAATAGTCCAAAAAAGAGAAAATATCCAGTGAGCGGCAGTTCTGTGGGCACAAACGCCTTGTTGATGCCAGAGGTCAGGGAAGAATGGCCAGACTGGTTTCAGCAGATAGAAAGGCAACAGTAACTCAAATAACCACTCGTTACAACCGAGGTCTGCAGAAGAGCATCTCTGAATGCACAAAACATTCCACCTTGAGGCAGATGGGCTACAGCAGCAGAAGACCGGGTGCCACTCCTGTCAGCTAAGAACAGGAAACTGAGGCTACAATTCGCACAGGCTTACCAAAGTTGGACAACAGAAGATTGGAAAATCGATGCCTGGTCTGATGAGTCTCGATTTCTGCTGCAACATTTGGATGGTAGGGTCAGAATATAAACATGAAAGCATGGATCCATCCTGCCTTGTATCAACGGTTCACGCTGGTAGTGGTGGTGTAATGGTGTAGGGGATATTTGGCACACTTTGGGCCCATAAGTATCAATTGAGCATCATGCCAATGCTACAGCCTACGCGAGTACTGTTGTCCATCCCTTTATGACCACAGTGCTGGCTACTTCCAGCAGGATAACACATGATAAAGCGTGAATCATCTCGGACTGGTTTCTTGAACATGACAATGAGTTCACTGCACCTAAATGGCCTCAACAGTCACCAGAACTCAATCCAATAGAGCACCTTTAGGATGTGGTGGAACGGGGGATTCGCATCATGGATGTGTAGCCAATAAATCTGCAGCAACTCTGTGATGCTATCATGGACTAAAATCTCAAAGGAATATTTCCAGCACCTTGCTGAATCTATGCCACGAAGCATTAAGGCAGTTCTGAAGAAAAAAGGGGGTACTAGTAAGGTATACCTAATAAAGTGGCCGGTGAGTGTATATTACACATGCCTACTGTAAAAACCACACATGTAACATATGAAACAGTTTAAAAATGTTCCAAAAACTGCTGTTCATATATTTTGTGTGTGTTTCCAATGTGCTTTTTACATGTGAAGCTCTTCTGTAAGGGATTCAGTAAAAAGGCATGCTGTCTTACATCTCCAGTTAGTCCCAGGTTTACACTTTTTTTTTTCAACTGCTGTCATGCTATTCTCTACCGACCTGTCGTGACTCTGATTACGGTTTCATAACCACCTACACAGCACTGAAATACTTCTATCGAGCATGTCTGTTTCCTGTTCGTGTAACACAACATCAATGCAGCATGATCATAAAAAAAATATACAACTTGCATTAGGAAGCCTGACGCCACAGATGATTACTTCTAGCACTGAAAGACTAGTGATGCTGACATCAGAGAGTTTTCAGTTCAGTTCAAATGGTTCTTCAGGGAATCGCAAATCTTTAAGAATAACCACCATTAAGAAAATCTCCACCCACTCACATAAACAGAAAACATCTTCCAGACAAGCTTGTTATATGATAGCAAAGACAGGAATGATCTTGTTAGTAAATTCCCGAATGCAAAATTACATTAATGTAGTCTCTTGCTCATTTGCATATTTACAAGTAATAGAGTGGAGGATGTCAATCATGTCAATATGTATGCAAAAACCCGGAAGCGAGTTAGTATTGTTGCTAAAGTATTAGCACTTACGATTGCATTGGTTTTTTTGTATGGGATTTCGGTTCAATCACTTTAATAAGGTCTGAGGTAAACCATACCTGTCAACCCTACCATTTTTTTCTGGGATTCTCCTGTATTTTAACATTCTTTCATCATATTTAAATATTTCTCCCATATTTGAGTGCGTGCGATTAATAACCGTAGTCCAAAAAAAAAAAAAAAAAGAGAAAACCATGTATGTGGGAAGAGGCCCCGTTTACACTAATGCGTTTTGCTACGGTTACGCCATCCATTCACACTACGCCGGAGTTTTCGAGCCCCAAAAACGGAGCGTTCTGAAAACGCTGGAGAGGCTGTTTTCATTCTAAAACGCAGCTGCTCCGTCTCAGTGTGGATGGGGGAAACGGAGACATCTGAAAACGGAGGCGTGGCTGCAGACATTCGCTACCTGATAGGGGCTTTTGGATCATTGCGTATCCTTCCCTTATTTGTGAAGCTCTTATCACATGACTTTAACGCTATCGGAACACGGCAGACCAGCCTTCACTGTAAACAACAACATGGACACAGAAATGGGAGCGTTGTTTGCACTATTGTCCGTTTTAGGCACCATTGTGTAGTTAAGCTCTGCCTTTTTCATACAGCAGCTGCATATATTCGCAAGAGGCATGCTATTGTTCGAGCGCTCGCTAATCGCTCGCGTTCATTGTTCAACCAGCGTTTGTTGACTAACAATAACCAAATGCCGAGCGAGACACATGCTTCCTTTTTATACTTGGACGCGCATACCCAGAGTGCGCGAATGGTCAAGTGATATACAATTTTGGTGGAGTAGTGAGGACGGAGATATGTTTAGAAATGCTAGATGAAATGCTAGTGTAAACGCATATCGCTTTTGATTTCAAAACGAAAACGCATTAGTGTAAACGGGGCCAGAGTTTGTGGATATTTTCACGCAACCATAAATCTGCATTTTAAACATTTAAGGGCCATGAAACCCCCCTGTCTCAGCAGGGTGTTTTCTCACCTCTTGTTTGGAAAAAGTCAGGAAAGTGGGCGTGTCAAGCTCTGTTTAGGTGGGAGTGTCGGGGGAGGGAAAGATTTGCATAAATATGGGAGTTTCCATTTGGGCACACGCTGATTTTCACAGAGGCAAAACAAACACAGACGCAGGGAAAAAGGCAGTAGCTATGTTTCCATCCAAAAATGCGAATGAACTTTATGCGCAAAACTGGATTATCTCATAAAACACGTGTGAATAAAGCTGCATTTCCACCCAACAAGTCAAAGCGAACAAAATCGTCACTTCCTGATTAACTGGCGTCAAATATTAACAGTAAAAACTGAATTTGCTGCAGTAGGAGAAGCTGCGTCAATCTTTTCTTCATCTAATAAATGACTTGCGCCTCGGAAGGCAATCTTGACACGCAGTGAATGCGCGGTGGCGTTTGAAGGTGTCAGACGCGAAGCACAGACACTCTTGATTCTGGAGGTCATTAATAATATAATAACACTAATACTTAAACGGTAAGGTGCTTTAGAATGACCAAAACAACATTATAGATGGTTTACAGTGTGCTCAGCCTGCTGGTTTGTCCACTCACACACATTTTGATCATCACATGATCTCTTATAACAAAATCACATGACTTTTTTAATGCGCACACTGGAATTTGTGCGGTAAAAGTGTTTTCATCATAGTTTAAGCACATCTTTTCTTATCGAATAAAAAGTTTATCCTACTCAGTTATGCGCATATGTTTTTTCTGCACATTTTCCAAATTTATTTGCATCATGGCATTTCCCTCAACCATTTTTTTATGCGCATATCTAAAATGCGCATAAAAATAGGTGGATGGAAACATAGCTAGTGACTGTGTTTACATAGACAGCAGTAATCAAATTATTTGCCAAATTATTAATTTGTCGACTTTAACTGCAGTTGGCACTTTCACTTTTATTTAGGAACATTTCCTGCATGTCCCCTGTGACAAACAACATATCGTATGCGAGGAACTGCTGGAGAGTGGAGTTTTAATGGATTATTTGATACTGCACAGCGAATGAGAGAAAAAACCTCTGCATTTCTCTGTAACTTAGATGCACTCAGTAGGTAGCATCAGAAAGCCGTGTGTGTATAGACTATGCTGTCATAAAATGCGACGAAAATCCTACACGACAGTAATAGTTTGATTGCGGTGCTTATATGTTTACATTCGGAGAGCAGCATTTACAGCGGATCTTTCAGTCTATACTATTGTGCTATAATATTGCAGTGATATTAACAATGTAAACTTAGCAACTAAATCATTTTGACTATGGTATGTCTTTAAAAACATTGAAGAGCACTGCTGACAATACAAAGTAACTTTGCCATCTGAATAAACAAACAAAGGGCACTGCTCACACACACTTACCAAATCTGTAGAGAAAGGACAATCAACACAAACTGGAACCATGTCTTTTTTTTATAATCGGATACTTTCAGCTTTATAATCAAGTGCTTTTTGCCTACTCTTATTCATCACGAGGGAGACAGGTAGGAATCATTAATCAGTGTGTGTATTATGGACGACTCAGATTCATAGAACTGGCTTGGAGAGGTGTTATATCCAAATCATATGCATTATAAATTTGTAGAAGTTATACATTAAAAATACCCTTAAATATAAATTTTAGTACTGTTTCAGAGAACTTGAACAAGTACATTAAAAACCATTAATTTTCACTAGTTATATTAGTATTTTTTTATCAAAGTGTGCTTTAAATGCTTTAAAAATCAGGTAAATCTTTGTAAACTATCATTTATTTTAAAAATGTGTGCAAAATATTATAGATCAACTTTATTTAAAAAATATTATATTAATCTTATTTTTTATTTCAACTATAGGGGTGCGGCCTTGTAGGGGGCCCTACGAGACATTGTGCCCAGGGGCCTCTGAATTCTTAATCCGGGCCTGGTTGTAAACTCATACCCAAGAAATTTTCAGGTTTTATTCAACGGCATGAAACACTTCAAGAGTTCACACTTAGCTGATGATTGGTAATAAAGCGTGTTTGGCATGCTGTCCTGGGAGAGAGCCCTGATCTTCCTCCCGTTTGGAGGACGAGAGGAGAGTCTGAGCTCAGGTGGGTCTCGAGAACTCCCCTACTGTGAACTACTGGATATCTCTGACTAGGAGTTGCCTTAGAATGCTATTTTGATTAGTCAATTTACCTATGGTGCCTGTTTTTGAATGGTCGGAGAAAACTGGAGAAACTGGGGAAAACCCACGCGAACACGGGGAGAACATGCAAACTCCGCACAGAAACGCCAACCGGCCCGGAGAGGAACGGACCAGCGACGTTCTTGCTGTGAGGCTACAGTGCTGGCCGCCGTGCCGCCCTATCAGAGAAGGGAAGAAGTAGGGGTGGAAGGGGGGATTCTTCAAACGAAGATGACTGGAGCAAAAGCTCTGGTAATTTATAGTGTGTCCGTGTTCATCTGATTGGCGCAATGTGCGGAGTTAATGCAGTACCAGCTGTGTTCAATCATAAGCACGTGATCCTCTCGAAATTAGTTTATAAATAAACCACACATCATTTACACAGCCCTCGTGATTATTTTGAAGCTTTCTTTAAAGCACGGTTGCTAAACAGTTGCTAAATGAGACTACAGGCATTTTCGAAAGCATTAAAAAACATCTCAAACTCATACTCCTCGCACTCACATAAAGGTAAATCGTTGGAGCGTGTTTACAAAAAGAATCTTGACGAGATATTCCAGAAAAGGCCAATTTGTTTTTGTTTTTTTTTTGTTTGTAATTTGCTGATTTGTAATGAACAAACTGCGGTGGTTCTGACTGCGAGCCCCGGCTGTTCATCAGGATCAATAATGAAGCCACCGAAGGGTTGCGTTTGGCTGGAAGCTTTCAGCGTGTGGCCCACAGGCGCCGTGTTAAACCGTTAGCGCTGCTGAGGGGAGGCTGGGTTCTGTTCAAAGCAAATTAAGCAGCCTACAGTGTGTACTGCCAAAAACCTGCGAACATATGGAAATGTTCCTCGCATGAAACTGACATGAAAGAACTACCACCACTGTCTGGTCATCAGGCGAGCAACAAGCTGAAACACGCTCCGGCTAATGAGCTGTCTATGGATATCGTATCAAATAGCATAATGTATTATTATGAAAAGAAAAAAAGCGTGACTGTTGAAGCCTCCTACTGAAACGTCTCTTGTTCGCGTGTTTTCGATTTAGTCATCTAAAATAAAAGACATGTAGTATGAATATGAGGTGGTTTGTACTGTAATGTGGTGAACATTTCTATAAAATAATGCAAGGAGGTACACTGTAGTGTGTAGAATAACAGCCATCTGTCATATACTTTTCATTCATTTTCTTTTCGGCTTAGTCCCTTTATGTCACCACAGTGGAATGAACCGCCAACTTATCCAGCATATGTTTTATTCAGCGAATGTCCTTCCAGCTGCAACCCAACACTGGAAAACACCTATGCACACTCATACACTACAGCCAATTTAGCTTATTCAGTTCACCTATAGTGCATGTGTTTGGACTGTGGGGGAAACCGGAGCACCCCAAGGAAACCCACGCCAACACGAGGAGAACATGCAAACTCCACATAGAAATGCCAACTGGTCCAGCCGGGGCTCGAACCAGCGACCTTCTTGCTGTGAGGCAATCATGCTACCCACTCTGCTGCCGTGACGCCTACCATATACTTTTAAAAAAAGATTTTAAACCGTAGATGTTCAGACAGTTTTAATTGTCATTGTATGTTTGTTTTGATGGATGAACAGTGTTTTTGTTGTTGTTAAATCCGTGTGAAATGTATACTGCTTAATCTTGACCAGGACACTCTTGTAAAAGAGATTTTAAAAGTCTATGATAATAATAATAAATAATAATAATAATAATAATAATAATATATTTATTTCCCAGAGATGGGTTGCGGCTGGAAGGGCATCCGTTGTGTAAAACATGTGCTGGATAAGTTGGCAGTTCATTCCGCTGTGGCGACCCCGGATTAATAAAGGGACAAAGCCGAAAAGAAAATGAATGAATGAATGAATGAATAATATATTTAATAAAAGTATAACACAATAAGTTAGAATAATGCAGTGTTCACACCAGACGCAGTACGCGTGGATAAATCGTGCTGTTTGCGTGTAAATAGACGTGTGAACATTTTAAGTTTACTCGCTTCATTCGCATGTCAAATTCACTTCACAACAGACGCGGATTTGCGTCATGGGCGGGGCCTCTGTCTGCCAGGTGACTCTAGCGTCATTGCTAATAGGCTAACATGGATTTTATTGAACGAGTAGCTGTGTTTTATGTGCTTTAGGAAGACTAAAAAACAGCGTTGATTTGTTTGGAGCCGTGGCTGAGTATACTAGATCCATTCAGAGGTGCACCCAGCTCTGTGAGCTCATAAACTCCTCCTGAAACTGTACCTGGATGATGAAGGCTTTCAGTTGTGGAGTCCCATGAAGGAGCTCCGAATGTTGTTTTGTGTTTTCCTCATGATTAAAGTTGTTGCACGTCTGAATTGAGCGAATTTGAGCCACTTGCACATTAAGGAAACGTTCAGAAAAAACAAAACACCAGCGAAGAAACTCGACTCAGAGAAACATAAACACCTACTGCCAGCTAGCGTTTCGGAAGTGTTATTGCAGAAAAAACAGAAACAGCGCGCAGAAGTATAAACGCACGGCTACGCGCGAGGCTTGTGGCATGGGTCACGCTGATCACTTGATGCAGAAGTATAAACCAGGCTTAAAGTTCATATTTTCCAATGTGCGTTAAACATGTCAATCGCACTAAATGCTAAACTCGCGCTGCAGGATGTCTATTCCCTCTTTGCATAGACGTAACATGTAAATCACTCGCGCTTGACGCTTCTTCCGCGTCTGGTGTGAACATGGCACAAGCCACATATTTAATCTTCTCATTAATGTGTGAAATTACATTTGCATTAGTATACTAGTAGTAATCTAGTATAATAGAGAAATAATGTAGTATGTAAACTTGCTGATGATGAATTAAAGTTGACAGGTCACTGGTTCGAGTCCTGCCTGGGCCAGTTTTGGCATTTCTATGTGGAGTTTGCATGTTCTCCACTGTGTTGGAGTGGGTTTCCTTCGGGTGCTCCGACATGTGCTATTGTTGAATTTGGCTGTAGTGTATTAGTGTGTGTGTGTAAATGAAACTGTTTATGTGTGTTTCTCAGTATTGGGTTGCAGCTAGAAGGGCATCCGCTGTGTAAAACAAATGCTGGAATAGTTGGTGGTTCATTCTGCTGTGGCAACCTCTGAAATATAGACTAAGCCGAAAGAATATGATTGAATAAACGAGCTATATTTAAGTGTTATTACATATTATAATTTAATAAAATAATAATAAATAATTATTAACAAGCATTTTCAGTTATGTTTTATGGCCAAGTGCATTCAGAATTTTCGATTTTGACAGATATTTTTTATTTTGCAGCATCCCTATACTACATGCAAAGTGGTACCAGCTTGTAAAATAATAAAGTCCAAATAACCAACGACGTCCATTGTAGTGAAAAACATGGCAATCATTGGCTTCCAGCATTCTTCAAAATATCTTCTTTTGTGTTCAACGGAAGAAAGAAAGTCAAACAGGTTTGTGACAATGATGAGTACATTTTTGTGTGAACTATCCCTTTAAGCTTAGTGTCTAAAGCAAGGCTACAATGTGATTTGTAAAACAACATGGTGGGCAATTCATAACAAATATGGAGATGCTGCATCTTCTCCATTCTGACGTGGTCACATTTCCTTCTGTTGCATCATTTACTTTTTTACGCTGATGATACATCTGAACGTATCACTGAATTACAGTGGTAAGGCATTACGATGTTTCCCAGCGGCACCAATCCCATTTGAAGCAGGCAGCTAAATACCTGAGCAGCAGAATCCTCCTCACATCTGTCACCGCTATAGGAACAGCACACTAAGAGTCTAATCTAGTACAGAATCAGCCTGTTCACTAATCCCGCGTAAACACACACATACACGACACACAGGAGGACTTATTTCACTTCATGTAGGTCAGTTCGGCACACGGACACCTCACAGGACAAAGTTAACCACACAGTAGTACAAGAATAACACAGCTCCGGCTCATCCGTAAATCAATCTGATTAATTATCTGAACGAAGCTCTGCTGCTGCGATTTAGAAGACTTTACGCTGTCCAAGTGACTTTAAGCTTTTGAATCCATTCACTAAAACACATATAGGTTTAGTGACCAAATAAACTTGCTATGAGGTGAATCACATTATACATGTTTAAAGGGGTCCTATCATGCAAAAATCACTTTACAGGGGGTTTAAGCACAGTTGTGTGGCAATACACCATGATTACAACTAGCTTGTAATAGTAAAACTATATCAATTTAATGTTTTATAATCACACTTGATAAAAACAGTGTGCAGAAACACTTTGATTGACATTCTCCCGTTGTACGTGTCATCAGAAGGGGAAAGCCCCGCCCATTTGTAACAATCTGCCACTTTGTTGACACATCGGCAATTGTAGCTCCACTTTCTTTTGAAAAGAGCACAATCTAATTTAAATTTAAAGCGACAGTCAACAAAATGGCACAATTAGGACCAAAGCCTAAAATGGGCAGTTTTAAAGAGTTATAAAGCATTAATAGTGAGGTATTTTGAGCTGAAACCTCAGATACAAACTCTAAGGACATCAGAGACTTATTGCAAATGTAAAGCAAAGAAGAATTTGTAAGTAAGAGAAAAGTTTTTGACAATTTTTGTACTGTGTGTATTATTGGTTTAATCGCTAAAGAACTAATACCATGAATCGCTGTAAATGTCCAATGCAATCACACTACAGTTCGTAACTTTTTGATTTAGTGGCTAATCCGTATGAATTTATTTGATTTTATTTGTACATTTTAGTATGGTTTGCTAATCTCACAATGATAGATAGGTTAAATTGTGGGTTTTTGGCGAAACACCGCATTTTAGAAATTGAACTGTTTTGTACGAACAATAATGTACAAATTAGGCACTTTTCTTTTTTACAATATGTAAAATAGTTATGTTTTGTCATGAGATTGGGTTAGTGTTGTCAAAAGTATAGAGTTCCAGTTAGGCCTAATCCCAATTCTACCCCTTAGCCCTTCCCTTTACCCCTACCCCTCGTTTTGCGCGTTCACGCCAAGGAGTAGGGGTGTCCCAATTCTCTATAGCTTGAAGGCGTAGGGCTAAGGGGAAGGGGTGAATAGCCCTTCAAACGAAGATTTTTCAGGACTACACTCAAAACCAAGGGGTATGAAAATTTCCCAAAATGCACCAGCTACAACGGCAGTATTGCTGAACCGGGAGTAAGATCCACAAATTAGTATTTTTTGTCATTATTATGAATTTTTACAACAAACAAACACATGTTTTAATATATTCATAACCGCATTCATGTTTTACTGTCATGCTTTAAAAAAATGCTAGAAAAAATAACGCAAAATTTTGCGATATATAATCCCTAATAATAACTCCTGTACAGCATTACCACAACATTCTGACACTCGATGACACTCGAATACCCTGTCAGAAAAGTCTAGTGGCTAAGAATGAGCTTTTTACAGTGTCTGCTATAATGTTAAGTGTTGTTTTCGTGTGTTTACAGATGAGTATGGCCACGTATTTACCCCAATTTTTAGGGGTAAATTTAGAAGCCCTTCCCCTTAACCCTCGATTGTAAGGGCCAAGGGGAAGGGGAAGGAGTACAAAAATAGAATTGGTATTGGACCTTAGTGTTGTCAATTAGTAATGTTCATTTGAGCGTCCAAAAACGTTCATTTGAGCGATGTTGTTAATGTTCGTAAATACAGCTGATTGGTCTTTTGTGACTGATTGGCCAGGAAGGTCATCAGTTAACCATTCTTCACCACTGTTCACCGAGTGCAAACACAGACACTGGCCACGGGCAATCACAGTCATTTCTGTTGAGCACGTGAACATAATTGCCAATCAGCTGTATGAACATGCTATCTGCTTGTTAAGTCATGATGCATCGGTGACGTATGAAATACCGTTTCCGAGTTCAAGCCGCTACTCATATGAATTGAGAAAATATTCGTTTATTATCCTTTTAGTCATATCACACATTAAAGTGAATTGTATATAAAATCATATTGTACACATCAGTCTCTGGACTGCATCACAAACATCAAAATTGTAACAATTTCTACAAAATGTATTACTTTCATCGGATATTAGGCATGGACATATATATTGCAATCGTGATTTTCGAAAGTAGTACAGTGCTTTTTAAATGTTTATTATTACAATTTGATGAGTCTCCCCATACAGTTTGATCTAGCACTTGGACCCGGAAGCCACTTCGGTGACGTCTCACTAAACAAGCGGATACAGTGCTCAAATGTTAGCGAGAAATGGGCGTTTTTAAAATTTCAGACCTGATTGGTACCGAACTCGATACTTTTGACAATATTGGGCTGAACTGGTGCAATGGAACTAAAAACAACAGTGATATAATAGAAAAAAAGCCATTTAAAACTGGTTGTATCTATAGAAACAATATACCTTCATATATATGTTTAACAAAAATGTAAACATTCAATAAAACAGCCTCAGAGCTTACAACAGGTCTATCTTTAAAGTTTCATCAGTTATTAATAATAATCAGTTTGCTTGTGGATAAGTCCGAGAAGCTGACTGTTGTGCAAGATTGTCAATTTTGAAGCCATACAAATAAACAGATAACATGTTTCTATAGAAATAGCTTTCCAGCACAGTTTCAAGGAGCTAAACCTTAAAGTCCACATGAACATTGTGAAACAGTTCCTAGAGAAATTGAATATTAAATGAGAAAACAGTGGGCGTGGCTTATTTTTTTCAACTGCGAGATGATTGGATGTAGTAAAGTAGACATTTCATTCAGAAAGATCAAAAAAAGAGTTTGGGGAGAGTTATTACAACCTAACAGACTCCTCCTGCTCACTATTTCACTATTGACATGCACGGATGAACCACAAAATTGGCAATGTGAGCTAACAAAATCAATATGTTTAGTTTTGATTTCATTTGTATTTTAAAGCTAACTTAAATGGGCGGGCTGTGTGTTTGTCTGAAGAAATGGATTCATTATTTTTTACCATTAGACACAAAAACAACGCTTCACATTTAAAGTCTCCTGAGTTTTAAACAGGACGTTTCTGAGTAACAAAATCCTATTTGCACTTGGAGTTAGCCAATCATATCACACGTAGACAATCCAACAGTAAATTAGCATTTGACAGCTTCAAGAGGGAGATGAACATGCATCAAATCTGACTGCATTCATAGTTAACATCCATGTTACTTACAGATTACTTTTTAATCTAATCAATTACATAATATGGCAATTAATCTTAACAATCATATTTTAATCACACATTAAATTTGGTAAAAAAATGGACTCAAAAGCCATTATTGTGAAAAGCATCACATAGACTCACATTACAGCATCTAAAATGTAGCACAATATTAACTTATTTCTTAAACTGCTGTATAAAATCAATATCACATTTGTTCTTGTGCGATAAAGCGTGCATTACTTCTGTGATATTGCATAACTCAAAAAAAAAATCTTGAATTTTAGGTCATTTAATTGCGTTCTACACTTCAGGCTTCTTCACCCATTGAGTCATTGCATCACTAGTCACTAATCAACTGTATGAAATGTAATATACATCTAGGGCGAGTACTTTAAGATTATTTTTTCATAAATATTGCATTAAAGGGGACCTATTATGCAAAAATCACTTTTATAAGAGGTTTAAACAGTTGTGTGGCAAGAGTTTTTAAATATAACCAGCTTCTAATGCTTAAAAATGTATTAATTTAATGTTTTATAATCACTATTCATAAAAACAGTCTGGGGAAACACTTTGATTGACGTTCTCTCTTTGTACGTGTCATCAGAGGGGGAAAGCCCTGCCCACTTTTGACAATCTCTCTCTTTTTAGCATAGGATGTTAGTCTTGTTTTTGAGGCCCTTTTACACTAATCCGTTTTGTTTTAAAACACATAAGTTTTGTTATGGTTAGGCCTTCCGTCCACACTAGCACAGAGTTTTTGAGCACCAAAAAATGAAGCGTTTTGAAAACGCTGAAGAGGCCGTTTTTGTTTTAAAACGCTGCTGCTCCGTGTCAGTGTGAAAACGGAGGCATGGCTGCAGACATTCTGATTGGGGCTTTTCCCTCAATATTAAGTAGCTTAAACACAGTTCAGTTTCGTGTCCTTTTCTTCTAAGTTCAGACTTGATATGGATAACAAACTCCCAAGGACACGTCGGGTAAATCTTCAAAGAGAACAGTGTAGGCTACTTTATAACGTCACCCTGTCTACGCTGTTTCAATATCTGAACAATGAAATGAAAACATGATATAAGGAACTGCCCACTTTCATTTTGATATTAACAGCTTAACAGACACTAAAAATGTTGAGGCGTCGTGTAGCTGCATATTTATATGACCGTCATTTTCTCTGTGCATGTTTATAACAAAATGGAGCCTATAGCATAACTGCCTCCTTTCATTTTCAGTGAAAAATATGAAACATGCCTTCTCTTTTGCTGAATATCAGTTTTAATAATCAATAACGGCCATTATAAAAGTATAACGTACAATACGTTTATACAATATAAAGGAAATAAAGGCAAGCAATCAGTCAAATGTGCAGAATCAGTGTACATAAATTATTTAATCTTTGCACTCAGCCTAATGCCTGGTTTATACTTCTGCGTCAAGTGATCGGCGTGACCCACGGCACAAGCCTTGCACGTAGTCGTGCATTTATACTTCTGCGCGCTGTTTCTGTTACTCTGCAATAACACTTCCAAAACGCTAGCTGGCAGTAGGTGTTTATGTTTCTCTGTGTCGAGTTTCATTTTTTGTGTGTTTAGTTTTTTTCTGAACGCTTCCTTAGTGTACAAGTGGCTCAAACTCGCTCATTTTGAGGCTGGAACCGGCGGACGTGCAACAACTTTAATCATGAGGAAAACACAAAACACCAGTCTCCATTCGGAAACCGTTCACAACCGTACACTTGTAAACACTCACTGCATCACGGTCACGCTGCTCTCACCTCCGCCCACATTCGTCAGCACTACCAAGCCGACCAATCACAGAGCTTGCGCTATGTGTGCGTGTTACATTTTTTGAGAGGTACGCATCAACGTCGCCGACGGCCATGGTGAGGGCTATGCCTCCACGTGTAGGCTGCGCCGTAGCATACGCATGCACTTGACGCAGAAGTGTAAATCAGCCTTAAACATGTTACCTGAGAACAACTTATAGATTCAAAAAACCAAAGTCGGGGGAATATGTCCTCAGAAATAGACAAAAAGATGAATGAAATATCACGTTTAACAAATATAGGGAGATAAGATCCAGCAGTAGATCCTTGATGAAACATCCGACTTGCACAGCTTTCACCCGGGGTTCTGTTCTCAAAGCACCGCTGACTGCCTGGATGCAGCGTATGTGTGTGTGTGGTCACGTGATGTGCGTTTTCAGTGGTGTAGTATGTACGGAGAGCTGTTCAGAAACGCTAGGTGAAACGCCAGTGTGGACGCGGATCGTTTTCATTCTAAAACGCCATTTTAAAACTAAAACGTATTAGTGTAAACGGGGCCTAAATCTGCCACTGTGCTGACACAAAGGCACCTGTAGCTCCGCCCACTTTTGAAAAGAGCACAATCTCATTTGAATTTAAAGCGACAGTCACTAAAATGGCATAATTAGGACCAAAGCCTATAGGGCTGTCAAAATTAATTGTTTCTTCGGTGCACTGCGATGCAGACGTGGACAATTCGTTATCGGTTCAGTAATAATCATAACCGGTTATTATGTACTGACGTCATTTATCTCATATGTGCTGTCGCCGTAGCTTACTATGGCGAGGGAGGCGAGCAGCGCGCGCGAGTATTTCCAACGCTCTAACTCCTTAAAAACGCAGAAACTGTACACAATTTTACTGCGTGTGTGTTTGCTAGACAGACTTTCACTGAAACTTACAGCAGAAGCCCCTATTTCACTGAGATTGAGAGAATGAAAGTAAACTCAATTTCTCTCTCTCTCTCACTGTGGCACAGTGTCACTCATCTGTGAAGAGCGCAGTGCGCAAGAGCCAATCGCAGCCCTTTCTGTTGAGCGTGTGACCAATCATAGGGGTGTAAGAGAACTTGGTAGATAAGGATCAGAAAGCGAGCGGGATATTCATATTTGTTTATATTATTTGCTATAAATGCTCGTGTTGTTTAAAGATACAGTTTATATCTGACTGTTTGTATTAAAGGACAAAATTGTATTACAAATAGTATATAAATATATTTATACATTTTAATACAAGAATTGCTGCTGTTAAGAAAATAAAAAAAACTGTGTATGGAAAGCATCATCAATGCACCGTGATGCACTGAGATATCGAATTGAACCGAATCGATAGCATGATAATCGTAACCGAACCGAACCGTGAGACCAGTGTAGGTTCACAGCTCTGAAAGCCTAAAAGGGCAGGTTTAAGGAGTTATAAAGCATTATTAGTGAGGTATTTTGAGCTGAAACTTCACACTTTAGGGACTCTTATTTTACATCTTGTAAAAAGGGGCAAAAATAGTCCTCTTTTAATCAAAGAGCCCTAATAAAAGTGCATGTTAATACCAATTGGAAATGTTACTTCAATTAAACAAAACCACTCACATCTTTCTGCTTCAACGGAACACCTTTAATTTCCACGCAAAGCAAGTGTGAGGAATGAGATGATATTGTTCACTTAAAACATCTGCACACAGAACACACTGTTCAACATTGAAACAGATCTAGCACTAAAACACACACACACACACACACACACACACACACAGTTCTGTAGGTCCGTGGCTGAATCTGCTCATTTATTTGTTGCACTGGCTGCAGATTCAGTAGAGTGTGACTGAGTGTTCCCTCATTAGGGACCCTCTCCTCGCGCCTGTAAAATAAGTGCAAACACTAGCCCTCCATTCAGAGCTTCAGATCTGCCGCTGACCTTCTCAAAACATCTCCTCCCAAAGAGAAAACTACAGTTCTAACAGCTCCTCAGAGCTCAAACGTCTCTGCTTTCACTCTCTGTTTCTTTCTTTCTCCTGCTCTCTCTTTTTGAGACATATTGACCCTGAAGCTGCAGGAGAAGAAGCATCAACACCAATTCAAAACAGTGGCTGAAATCAGAAAAATACATAAATAAAATAAACACAAGGTCCAGCACACAAGATGACAGAATGTTGAAAAATCTATCAAACTGGGCTGTTTTTTTATTTATTTCACTAATATAAAGGAATCGTTCACCCCAAAATGAAAATGTCCTCATTATTTACACATCCTCATGCCATACTCTGTGTATATGACTTTTTTTTGTTAAAATTGATGCAAATATAATGAAAAACACTTCTCACTTTAAGAAATAATACTTTCCGACTACTAACTTAAAGGATCACAAATTACCAAAACACATTTTTTGAGCTGCTGACAGTCATATATGTGTCCCATGCTGCTATAAACACTATTAGGACACATATATTGCACTAAAAAGTGAAAATTGGTTGTTTTTGTGTTATTTTGAGCAAATTCGTTATTCCAGTTTGAAACGAACTTTTGAAGCTGCGTCACGGCGATTAGATACTTGCATGTATTCCAGTGTGGGGACTGGATGTCTGTACCTGTCGGTACATCGTGACGTCTCTGAGTATGCAGCAATAATCCATGAGAAAGACTTGGTTCAAACCAACGTGCCGCAACAAAGGTTTTGTTTTTATTTCCCCACAATGAGAGCGCAGCTGGACTCACTTGTGGACTACAGTGCACGCGATGGAAATATGTTTGTAAGGAACATTTTTTTACCCGAGAGCTTTTCGCATCTGGAAATGGTGAAATCCGGATTTGCCGCTCGTCTCCTTTTAAAAAAGAGGCGGTTCCAGTTGGTGTTGATTGTCCTGTCTCTACAGATTTGGTAAGTTTGTGTGATCAATGTTCTTTGTTTGTTTATTCAGATGGCAAAGTTAGTTCGTATCGTCAGCAGTGCTCTTTCAGTTTTTGAAAACATACCTTGGTCAAAATGACTTAATTACTAAGTTCACAGTATGTTAATATCACTGCAATATTATAGACTGAAAGATCCGCTGTAAATGCTGCTCTCAGAATGTAAACACCTTATTCAAACCTATTAACGTTGTGTAAAATTTTTGCTGCATTTTGTGGCAGGATAGTCTATACACACACGGCTTTCTGACGCTACCTACAGAGTGCATCTAAGTTACTGAGAAATGCAGAGGATTTTTTGTCACCATGATGCCCTGTTTCTGCTACAAATACCAATAAAAACTTATTCCACGCTTATCAGGGGTTGTCAAAGAGGAATGACTTTTTAATCAGTGGATGGCCTTTCTTTTAAAAACATTACAAAACATGAAATTTTAACCATCCAAACCAGTACATTGTAATAGTTCTAATGGCTTTGGAGATGTTCCATTGGGATTTATTGGCTTTTGCATGCAAAAATTTAGCAGTAGTGACAGAGAGGACCATTATCGTTTCCATTAAAACCAATAAAACTACCATTGTAACAATTAAAAACAACACCAATTTGTAGTTTTTCAATGGCATATACAATAGATCTTTACACTCTCCGTAGAGAAAAAGAATGGAGGTTTTACTTCTGTTGTTCTCCAAAATTCAGTTTCAACCCAAATTTGGGTCAAATTTAGATGAACTCAACCACTGGGTTCTCAAAACAAATCCTCCAAGAGAAAAAAACTGCCTTTAAGAGATATTTTACCCCAAAATAATCAAATTAGATCATAATTTACTACCTCTTGTGTTTTTTGCCCTGTTAAACACTACAGAAAATATGTAGAAATGGATGCTGAAAACCTATAACCACTGACATCTATAGTAGAAAAAACATATAGTATAGAAGTCAATGATTACAGGTGTCCAGCTTTCTTTAAAATATCATCTTTTGTGTTGAACAGAAAAAAGAAAGTCAAACAGGTTTGGAGCAAGTGAGTAAAATAATGACAGAATTTCTCATTTTGAGGTGAACTATCCCTTTAACAGCTCCCCAGAGCTCAAACATCTCCGGTTTCCCTGTCGCTCTTTGTTTTTCTCTCTCCCTCAGACACGCTGACCCTGAAGCTGCAGGAGAAGAAGCATCAACGCTGAAAACGATGAGTGAAATGAGAAAAAACGAGGCCCAGCACACAAGATGTCTGAGTGTTGAGGAATCAATCAAACTGTGCTGGTTTTCTCCACAAACATAAGCTACAGCCTCACTGTCTCCTGTCAAAGGAAGCTAGTAGCTTGGAGGGCAGCAGCCGAACAGAAATGGAGCCTCGTAAGTAATTGATCTGATACGCTCTTAATGGCCAGAAACTCCATTAACGATCCCTTCCTGGCCGTTAAGTGAACTGACGTGCCTTAAAGCGACTCAACGCTCACTGCTGATGCCAATAGAGTTTGACGTTAGCATGGTGCTAAGCTAATGGCTTGTAACTCTGATACATGAAACTGGATTTTTTTAAGTGGTAGGTGGGAAAATAAATAGTACACAAAGCATCGCTCTTCTTGTACAATAGAATTGGGGAATATATATATATATATATATATATATATACACACACACACCTGCATATATATATATATACATATATC
>CAIGQZ010035066.1:3820564-3833993 GCA_903798205.1 Danio tinwini
ACACACACACACACACACACACACACACACACACACACACACACACACACACAAGAATGAACGTTATGAAAACGATAGTTTGTTGTACAGTTGGCGGTTCACTTCCGTTATTTGGTACGATTGCATTCACATCAGAAGTGAACCGTATCAGAGTTCGCATGAACCGTACCCCAGACCACCTCTTTCAGGCAGACTCGGGTACAGTTCACGGGTGCGCACCCGAGGTCAGAAGACACGTTTACACTAGCTAAACGTACCGTACTATGACATCAAACGAACTCGGGTGCGGACCAAAAGTGCTAGTGTAAAAGCACCCTCAGATTGTTTTGCAAAACAGTCTTTACAGTTCAGCATACACTATAGCTCACTCGCAAAAGCTCATATCTTTCCAAAAACTGTTCGTTCATGTGTCAAAACTAAATTTCCTTCTTATTTAAACAGTCAGTGCCCCCAAAATCCTTTGTCCCTTTGGCATTGCATAAGCACTGCAAGTCAGTATAAACCTGGAGACGGAGCCGCTGGGAGTGAACGCAGAGGGCAAAGATGTGTTTCTGTGTGATATCTGGCCGACCAAAGAGGAAGTGAACCATATAGAAGAGAACATCGTCATCACCTCCATGTTCACAGAACTGAGGAGCCGGATGGAGGTAAAAAGAGTTTCATTGGACATGTTAAACAGGAAAATACATCAGTGTGATTCATTTGATTCACTGAGTCTTGAATTGTTTTAGGTATCAAATTTTCTAGTCGCGATTACATTGTCATTTAGCAGACGCTTTTGTCCAAAGCGACTTACAATTAAGGAGGCATTCAGCAATTCAACAAGAAGAGGCAATACACACAAGCAGTGCTTTTTTAATATAGGGAAGAGTGTTTCTGCAGGTGGTTTGTCAAGCCTGCTCACCTGTAAGGAACACTCAGAATTGTATGTTGTTTTGAGGTTGTCAGGTTTACAATATTCAGTGACGGATTTAGGCATAGGCAATATGGGCGATCGCCCAGGGCAGCATCTTGCTGGGGGCGGTAAAAGCATTGAGATACAGTTTACTTTGTGCAAGTGTATTACAGTTTTTCTCCATTGGTTTGGCTCAGTTTTTGAAATAGGAATTACATTCTCAATACTGTCTTACAGTTCAGCACAACACTACAGATCACATGCAAAAGCTCATATCTTTCCCAAAACTGTTCGTTCATTTGTCAAAACTAAATTTCCTTCTTATTAAAACAGTCAGTGCCCCCCAAATCCTTTGTCCCTTTGGCATTGCATAAGCACTGCAAGTCAAAATGTTTAGATGTTTTGTCACTATGACAGAGGACCATTGAAATATCCCTCATGTCCACCTTTCAGTCTTAGCCCAGTTTTTGAAAATGGTTACTGCACTGTTTTTTTGTCTTTTAACAGAATGCAATTGTGTAAAAAACAAAAAATAAATTGATACGATTACAAAAATTATAAGAAATAAGGATTTTCAGTCTGATCTCACGAGGAAATGTAACTATTTTACGTTTTGTCAGTTCAGTGGCTAATTCGTACGTGTTCAGTCGTACGAAAATGTAAAATTTTAAAAAGGAGGCGTGGCACCCAACCACACCCCTAAACCCAACCATCATTGGGGGGTAAGCAAATCATACTAAATTGTATGAATGAGATCGTACAAATTCATTCGAATTAGCCACTTAATCAAAAAGTTACAAATTGCCGTGAGATAGTGTTGGGATTTTAGGTTAAGAGTAGCCTCCAAGGTTTGACATCATACTGTACATTGCACTAATACTGCCAATGAAATTGTAACTATTATCAATCACACACATAAAGTAATTAACATACATCAGAATAAAAAATGTACAGCATAATATACTGTAATATAAACACACAAACAAAAAACTATGAAAATTACATACAGCCTACAGTGATTGATTGGTCATCTGAGATTTGTGAAATTCCTCCTTTGTTAGTCAAGTTCTAGTTTCACCTGACTGCCAATTGCTGTAATAAATGTATCAAATTTTTCGCAGATTCATATATGATATTCATGGTGTTATGTTCTTGACTAATTTTGAAAATTGAACAGACTATTGTGCATGTGATGACTTATACAATGAAATGACGCTGACACATTTTGGAGCGAAAAACCATTGCAATCAGTTTAGATCAACTAGATCTATTCACTTGGAAATTGTGCTAAATGTAGGCTAGATGTATGTAGACATTTGCAATTTGATGAAATGAATAAGAAAAATTAATTCTGTTGTGAACAATTGCCAAGTGGTTTGGAGGTTTGTCCATGTTGTTTTAAGAATGTAATTCCAGTTTCAAGAAATGAGCCAAACCAATGGAGAAAAACTGTAATAAAATACTGTTAATAAAACTCTTCAATTTCATGTTAAATAAAATAGATAAGAGTCCAAGATTTGTACAAAGGGAATTTTGTATTGGTCTAAATTTCAGAAAATATGGCAGGCATACAAATTTCCACAAATTATCTACAAATGTCTTCCTCTGTAAAAACCCTAAAGTGCAGACATTAATAAAAGGGTAAAGTTGTATGTACTGTAATAGCTGCTGAAGTGAAGATTTATGATAAAGTGCAACAAAATCAATGAAAAAAAATAAAAACATAACAAAAAGCCTCAAAAACCTCCAAACTGACAACTACATAAAAACTCAGAATCGCCTGCAGTGTCTCGCCTTTAAAAAGACATTTTGTACAGTTGAAGACGTCTCCATAAAGCCACGTGAAGCGGCAGTTCAGAGCGTTCGATTCATGTGTTTTGTGATGACTCGAAGGATGTTGTGGAAATGAATTGGCAGTAACGAGCCAGCAGAGCTCATTAGTGTTGCGGGGAGAAGATGCTCTAGGCCTGCTGAGTAAATGTTAATCACAATGGAAGACTCGATGGGAACGGCTTGGAAATGTCAGGTAGTCGTGCGCCGGAGCCTGGGCTGTGGGCGCTGATCGGCTTGTTTTATTTAGGTCCGTCTGTGGGCTGTGTGTGTATTGTGACTGGGTGGCTGGATTAAGTCAGTGATAGAATTGTTGGCTGTGGATGATACTAAGGCAGTAACATTGCCAATATATACACTATGAAAAATACATACACTATAAAAGAATTCCTCCATGTTATCCCAACACAAATTGATTAAGGTCCAATGCCAATTATACCCATTAGCCCTTCCCCTTACCCCTCGTTTTGCGCGTTCATGTGAAGAAGTATTGGTGTCTCAATTCTCTTTATCTTGAAGGTGTAGGGCTAAGGGGAAGGGGTATACACCCCTTCGAACAAAGATTTTTCAGGACCACACTCAAAGCCAAGAGGTAAGAAAATTTCCCAGAATACACCAGCTCAGCGACAGTTTTGCTGCATCCGGAAGTAAGGAGAGCCACAAATTTGTATTTTTGGTCATTATTACAAATTTTTACAACAAAAAAACACGTGTTTTAATATATTCATAACGCGTTCATGTTTTACCGTCATGCTTTTATAAAAAAACGCTAAAATAAAAACCACTAAATTTCGCAATCTATATTCCCTAATAATAACTCCTGTACAGCAGTCCCACAACATTCTGACACTCGATAACACTCGAATACCCTGTCAGAAAAGTCTGGTGGCTGGGAGTGAGCTTTTTACAGTGTATGCTATAATGTTAATGTTGTTTTTGGTGTGTTTACATAGATGAATATAGCCAGTGTGTAAATGCGCAGTATAGACCTTTTTCTTGGCTGCTGCATGGAGGGCGCCACAGCGACCAGTGTCTTCCAGTAGAATGGTTAGAACTTCTGTTTACAGCGTTTACAACTGGTAATTTGCACTGTGAAAATGGGTTTCAATAGCGTTTTGAGTGGATTACGGAGTATTTTTGTGACATACAACTTTGAAAAACTGTGCAAAAGCACGCACACCCTCTTAACTGGGTGCTCAGCCAAAAATCGCAACAGGTGCAAAATTATAAATCCAACCAAGGCGGCAACACCAAAGCTCCAAAAATTCAAATTTATTGGATTAAAAAGGCTGACACAAAGCGTGTAACGTTTCAAGCCACACGGCTCGAACTTCACTCAAAATACATGCTTCATATAATTTACACAACCTCTCATACATGTTTAAATAACAGTGAAATGCATTTCAGAACAAAATTACATGTATTATTGTAATAAACAACACTTATATGTTTTAACCGGAGCTAAAGTACAAATCACCTCTCCTTGATCGCGTTTGCCACGAATTAAGCGAGGGCAGGCGAAACCGGAAAACGACACTTAAAGTGGCCACGTACCATGGCCACCACACATTTTCCGCAATACACCAATACATGGAAAACAAACACAACTATGAAATCATTAGCTCTGAAATATATTTAAAAAAAAATTGAAAATATGAAATTAATTACAATTATTTGATGATTACAAGAAGAATTTCGAGTAAAATTAATAAATATATAACACCTGTTACACTGTGAAGACTTGTGTGTCCACCTTTACGCTTCTCTCCTGACCTTGAAAACATAAATGGCTGAATCGTAGAAAAGCTGAATTTAGATCGTGTGTGGGGTCGAATTGAGATCGCAATCTTTTTTCGATTAATTGTACAGCCTTACCCTTGAGACCATCGAAGTTGAGAACCTCTGTCTTAGACTGTACACTGCAAAAAATGCTGGGCTCCACACAATTCCTTCATGTCTTTCCAACACAAATTGATTAAGTTAACTTAATTGTTTTTGGAAATTTGAGTGGATTGAACATAAAACAATTAAGTTGTCCCAAAAAAACTTCCAAAATTGTGTTGATTCAGCTCTTTTTAAATAAGTAGCCTTGAACAAGCAGCAACAATATTTTTTGGAGTGTAATAATATGTAAAAAAAAGAGAAGAAATTATTTTTTTTATCTAATATCCAAGTTTTTTGTGCTAAGAATGTATGCAAATAAGTGCATATTTAAATAAACAATGCATCATTTGCATAGCCAAACATAACAATTCTGAAAGCTTGAAAAACAAAACAAATCTCTGCACTTCCCATAATCAATCAACTAAACTCAAAAAATAACGTTCGCTGTTTATTTAAACTACTTATTTAGAAAGAGCTGAAACAACACGACTCTTGAGTTATTTTTATAGTGACAACTTATATGTTTTATGTTCAATCTACTTAAATTTACCAAACTAAAAAGTTAACTTAATTCCTTCATGTTGTCTCAACTCAAATCGATTGTGTGGAAGCCAGCATTTTTTACAGTGTCGGTAACTTTTAGCTCATTTTTTAACCCTATTGGTCATACCTTAAAGCGTGAAAAGATGCTGTTAAACATCTGCCGGAGAACATCACTTATTAAAATAACAGAGACAGAAAGAGGTGAAATAATTGAATTGGGATGCAGCGAGCCTGACTGTTCACTAAACAGACAGCGATTTGAATTTCAGGAAACTAATGCAAAACTAATGGATGAAATAATAGTTATTCAGTGGGGCTTTTCTCCTGGGCAAAAAGCATTTCATTTAAAGATTAGCGGTAAGCTGCTCTATTTCTCTCTCTCGCTCTGACAATGAGACTGTAAGTGATTTGACTTTAAAGAGTCGAGGGTAAATGTTTGTGTGTGTGTGTGTGTGTGTGTGTGAGTTAGTGTGTGTGTCTGTGTGCACAACACAGGAAGTCATCAGCAATCAGACATAATGGGATAAGCAACTACCTTTGATAAGCTCCGCCCTTTCTTAGCATAAGGCATTTTTAAGGATCAAAATACTAAACAACAAACCAATGAAACCCCAAGCAGAGGGTAGAAATTAGCAATTTCTTTAGTGAATATACTTTTTTTACTTCAAACCTGCTCGAATTTCTTTATCTTAAATGGAATAAAGAAAGGCTTCACAGAAGACAAAGTAATCCGGTCAACTTGTTTACAATGAAGTAAGCCTTTAGTTTTATTGAATTATTTTATGTTCTGCTTAAACTCATTCTGTTTAGGTGACAGAGATCTGAAGTAGAATTAATAAAGATTCATAACTTTAAAAACAACATTGTTGTTTGGAAATATTTAATGTTTATTTATTTAAATATTTAGACACTAAGGGCACTATTTGAAGATCTAGATGCAAAGTCTAAAGCGCATGGCGCAAAAGCCATGAGTGAATCAACTTTTGCTATTTTAAAGACAACAAAAAAAGACGGTCTGCGCCCGGCGCATGGTCTAACAAGGCAGGTTCTGGGTGAGTTCTGGGTGAGTTTTGAGCATAACGTGCATTGAACCAATCAGAGTCTCATCACCCATTCCCTTTAAGAGGTAGTTGCGTCACGCCATAGTGCATTTGCTATTTACATGGGGGACTTTGTAAGTGGAAAAACTGAACGCTACACTTGCGAGAAAACAGTTAAACAGAGCATCTGCAGCACAAATAACGAGCCTCCTCCAATCGGTCTTTACTTTCTCTTTATTTTACTCTTTACTTTACTCCTTTACTTTCGTGGATAAGCAAACAGTGGAAACTCACTCCACCGAAGACATCCATTAGCCTACATATTTATTTTCTATTTGTTTCAAAACTATTTCTAAATTCAGTTCTAATTTCCTGCAAAAGAATAAATGAACAATAATAACAAAGTGGGGTCAAAAACCTGAGTTATATCCAAACACACGTCCTATTCTTATGTATTCTTATGCCCCATATGGCAATGCATACTTATCCAAAACCAGACAGGAGGACAAATCTAAAGTTTGTTTTTATTAAATATAAATATGCATATAATAAATAATACTGCTAATAATAACAATATTTTACAAATGCAAATTGTCATGAATAAACTGAAAAAAGCCCACCCGAGATGAGGCATGGAGGTAATGTTTTTATGTTTATGTAGAAAATAATATTTTTTGTAACATTTTAATCCTTTTATTGTCTTCATGTATAAAGATATGTGTGTACTGCAGTACATCCTGTGTGTATTAACCAACGTGTAAGCGTTTGGACCCGCATAGGCGCATAACTAACGCGATGTGTGCTGGACTTTAGACCTGCTTTCAGTTGGTCAATGGCACGGCCTATTTCAGCTCCTCAAAATAGCAATGCGCCAACAATGCACCTTAACACACCTCCTTTTAAGACCAGCACACTGATGAGTCCACAAAGTGGCATAAATGGATTTGCTATTTAAACAACGTTGCACAAAGCCTGAAAATTACTGTTGTGCTGAAAATAGCAACAAATCATGCCATACACGTCTTGCGCCTTATTGAGCCGGGTGTATGATAGGGTCCCTAAATATTCACAAAACCTGTCTGAACGACTCGTTCACAAACTGGACTGATCAGAGTTGACTCGCTGAATCACTGATTCAGTTGAGTGGCTTACTGTAGGAGCAGATGGTCAGTTCATTTTAAGGGTGTTTACATGACAATAACATACTAAAAACTGGAAAATGCCAATTTTGTGTGCAGATGACATGTTTGTCAATCCCCGTTCAGACAAATCAGCAAACATTTTGTGCACAAAGAAATCCACAGAGTTTAGAGCACATTATTCAATCTATTTATCTAGATGTGTGTTAATATACACTCATCGGCCACTTTATTAGGTACACCTGTCCAACGCAAATTCGCAAATTTCAAGTCAGCCAATCACATGGCAGCAACTCAATGCATTTAGGCATGTAGTCATGGTCAAGACGATCTGCTGCAGTTCAAACAGAGCATCAGAATGAGGAAGAAAGATGATTTAAGTGACTTGAACGTTGCATGGTTGTTAGTGCCAGACGGCCTGGTCTAAGTATTTCAGAAACTGCTGATCTACAGGGATTTTCATGCACAACCATCTCTAGGGTTTACAAAGAATGGTCCGTAACAGTGAAAATATCCAGTGATCGGCAGTTCTGTGGGTGCAAATGCCTTGTTGATAAAAGAGGTCAGAGAAGAATGGCTAGACTGGTTCCAGCTGATAGAAAGGCAACAGTAACTCAAATAACCACTCGTTACAACGGAGGTATGCAGAAGAGCATCTCTGAACACACAACACGCAGCAGAAGACCACACCGGGTGCCACTCCTGTCAGCTAAGTACAGAAAACTGAGGCTACAATTCGCACAGGCTCGCCAAATTTGAACAATAGAAGACTGGAAAAACGTTACTATGAAAAAGCCTTACTATGCTCTCAAAATCATTCCGCATAATCCTGCAGATTGGGAACAAAATTCCGCACAGAAAGTGCAGAAAAAATGTCTGCAGAGTCTGTCTGGCATGCCTTTCAGAAGAATAGTGCACAAATAATACACTCTATAAACTCTAAAATGCTGGGTTAAATATGGACAAAACCAACCACTGGGTTAAAAAAGTCATTTAAATTTAATTGAAGAAATAAACCAAATTAGGTTTGTCCACATTTGACTCTACATTGGGTTTAAAACAACCCAGTACTTTAGTGTTCACTAAACCTTCAGCATACTGCTTTTGCAACTCTTGTGAAACTTTAATACTTCAGTATTTCACATTCAATAAACAACATCAGCACGACATTGGGTGAAACCAAACAATGTCAGATTTTACATTAACTGGTAAACTATTACCAGTAAATGACCCATTTCTCCCTAAAGACTGGTGACTGCGGTCAAACGCTGGGTATCCTGGGAATCGGGGGGAACACGGTCACCTTGTTGGATATACCATTGAAATCCCACCACATTGTGCTGCAAACGTGTTCATCAAAAAAGCCTGGTCACACCGCTTGAGTTTAAAGCCAGATATAATCGCTACCATCAAATAAAGCATACAAATCAGAGCTTCGCCCGAGCCTTGTCGGAAGGACATCATTCAGACCTACATCTACATCATATTATTTGCACACCGGCATAATGAAAGTGATTTCTGTTGACACAAAGCCAATTGATTCTCTTTTATTGCACCGTCGATTACATTTGTAAAAACCAACGACCACAATGAAGCGCACATTATGTGTTTCGCCAATGGAGAAAGGGTCAAATCTTTGAGCGTTGTCACATCAAGCCTGCTTTTAATACATGCCCACGTGGGTGTAACAAATGGCGAGTGCGCTCATCCAAACCCTGCGCTCCAAGTGTAGTGTGTATGCAAGCTTTTATTCACCAAGGCTTTAAATTCTCAGCTCACATTGAGGAAGTGATATTTGGACCAGTATTTTTGTGGGAAATCTTTCAGCTCCTGTGAGATTTATATGGAGAACTAATCCAACAGCAGCAGACATTACGAATAACCCACACACACATACACACAACCCGATATAGACCAAGCCAGCTGGGTTGAAATTGCCCAGACTGATTTAATATTCTGTGTGGACGGAGATACCGCGGCACCTGCCATCAAATCCTCAACTCCAAAATCAGATCGATTCAGAAATCAACTTCACTGAATGGCGCGGCACTTATTTAAGACAGCTGCTCATGCTCGAGTGCTTGGGCCAGCTTTTTTAGGGTGTGTTCACACTTGGCGCGTCCAAAACCAAACTCTGCTTCGACCGCTCTGTTGATATAGTTCATTTGAATAAGTGCAAACGCTGCCAATGTTGCAATTTAATTGGATATCAAAGCAACACTGAACAAATTCTAGCTGTGGGAATCACTAATTGCCACAATACTATATTGTCATGGTACAATCTTATTGAGATTTTAAGTATGGTGCAATATTCTTTGAAATATCATAATTTATGACGATAACTTAGTGGTTAGCACTGTCACCTCACAGCAATAAGGTTGCTAGTTCGAGTATCGGCTGGGCCAGTTGTCATTTCTGTGTGGAGTTGGTTTCCTCCGGGTGCTGCAGTATCCCCCACAGTCCAAAGACATTATTATTACTGAATTGGAAGCACTAAATTGGCCGTAGTGTATGCGCATGTGTGAATGAGAGAGCGTATAGGTGTTTCCCAGTGTTGGGTTGCAGCTGGAAGGGCATCCGCTACATAAAACATATGTCAGAGTAATTGGTGGTTCAATCCTTTGTGGTGATCCCTGATAAATCAAAGACTAAGCTGAAGGATAGTGAGAGAGTGAAGACCGGGTTTCCCCGATAACGATGTTTCTTGACTCTTAAGAGCGTTCTGTACATGAAATGTTATGAAGGATTGTTGTAATTCCATGTGTGTTTCCTAAAATTTCACACAACATGATCTTGAGAGCACAAATTCAACATGCTTTTTAGGAGTCGCTGTCCATTTCAAAAGTGCTGAAACCTTATATGAAGTCGAATGCTGAATGTTTAACCCAATAATTGTCATCTCATTTGGATTAGCAGTCAAGAAAAGTCTATACAAAGCAGCTACATAGAGACTAAGGCACAAAACGAAAAAAAAGTAAGATAAAAAAACAAAATATTATGCAGAAATATACAATACATGGATGGTTTTTGTGCACATCCCTGCAAGTCATGACAGATTCTTTTAGTTTTTAGATTTCAATCCCTATTTTCCTATGTTTTTCCAATTCTTTCAAGCATATTTCATTTTATTTAAATTATTTTATTCATTTATTTCGTCTAGTCATTTAATTTAGATGTGTATTTTGGTTTTCACTTGTTTAAAAATTTGTAATAGAATGTACAATAAAGTAAAAAATATATAATAATAACAATTATATATATATATATATATATATATATATATATATATATGTTATTACAATCACACCCCATAACGAAATTTGATTTCACATATATAAAATATATGTCATTTATGGAGCATTACTTTCTAAATATTGCAAAATGGTCATTTACACTGTAAACAATTCTGGGTTACACCCAATTCCTTATGTTCATCCAACACAAATTAAGTTGACTTAATCATGTTTTACAGATTTAAGTCAACTGAACGAAAAAAAACTTAAGAATTGTGTCAACTCATTATAAATAAGTAGCCTGAACAAGCAGCAAAAGTCATTATTTGAGTATTCATACTTTTCTCAACCATTAGAATTACAATGTTCAGTACATGTTGAAACATATTAGCTACAATTTCATATTTATGTGATTCGTATGGCCGTATATCAGATGTCTGTATGGGACTGTGCTTAAATAAAGCTACAGGTGTAATCTGCTGATTGCCTTTTGTGAACTTTTATGATCGTTCCAAATTTTCCAATTTTTAAGAGTTGCTTAAAACAAGCTACAATGCTTCCGGGAAACACAGCCCAGAAAAATGTTGATTGCACTTCAGATTTATTGCTGCAGTGCAAATAAATGGGATTGTCAAGCAGAACTTGACCAAAACTTTTATGAAAACCCCATGCACCTTTCTGCGATGCTGCCATATTTGTTTTACTAACTTACTGCATAATAAAAATGATCCACCCCATCAGAAATAAACCCAACAATCCACAGCATGGACAGTAAAGAAATTGTAGAATAAAATATTGCCAATCTTTCAATATGAACATCTAATTTATCTGATATAAAATCACTATTCTATGGTATACCAATATGTTTCTCAAAAATACATTTAAAAAAAAAAAAACATTCAATGCAGGCTTCAGAAATGTGTCCTTAGAGCAGTGCAATTCCTGACAGTATTATGACTCCTTTGGACATTTTATAAACCCTTTATGAAATTTCACAGAAGAAAACATGCATTTACAATGAGCATATTTAGCTCAGTTTGCATATTGTTTGACTGCTTGGTATGTTTTGCAGCAAAGCATACATTACATAAGCATGATTATGAATCGTAAGTGAACCAGGATTGAATATACATACTTATTATTGGTCTGGACCAAATACAACTGAATTACCAGCTTGAACACACCCTAAAATGGTTCTAAAATAACCTCCAGCAACTTTTCCCATAAAGGGACAGTTCACCCAAAAATAAAAACTGTTATCATCATTTACTTACCCACAAAATTGAGTTTCTTTTTCTATTAAACACTAGAGAATGTATTTTAAGGAAAGCTAATATAATCGATTGACCTTATTTGTTTTTGGAGTTCAATAGAAAATATTAAAGGATTGGAAACACTTAAGGGTGAGTAAATTGTGAGCAAATTTCCATTTCTGGGTTAACTATCTGATCTTTAAGCCTACATTTGATTTTGACTAGGATTTTTGTATGTTTATATGGTCATAGCATTCTAAAGAGACTTCAGTTGAATCAATCCATATGCACATGACTGAGATTATCACCTTTTATCCATGAACTTCTATCTACATTAACTCAATATTTGATGCATTAATTTAAGGCCTTGTGCAGATTGATTCATACATCAAACCAGATAATAAAAAAAATCCATTATACCAGGGCTTTTTTTTGCCCTGAGCACCCCTTAATTTCCTAATATGTCAAACTGATTTCTCCCAGTGTGGTGAAATATTTGTTGTCTGTTCAATAACTACATGATAAAATCATTAATCTAGAAAAATGTTTAAAGACAACAACTGACCTACATGCTAGTGTTAATTGTCTGGAATCTTGACAATATGAAGCCTGCCAAAGATTTAACTGTAAGACGGATACTTTGATAACATGAATAAGGTTAGGTAATACAAGATTTACATTAAAAACATGCTAACAGTAATTACATTAAATATATATTGTCATTCTAAGAAAATGCACACACACACACACACACACACACACACACACACACACACACACACACACACACACACACACATATACACACACACGATATAAAACAAGATATTATTCACCGCCATTACTTTCGTGTATGCGTGATGTTGTTAAATATATGTACAAGACATTTACCTATCACACACAAACACACGCACACACACACACACACACATTTAAACCTGAAGCGTTGTGAACTTACAGCATAATTCCGTATCTCCGCAATACAATATGTTCATCCTTTAAAAGGCGACGATCCGTCCAGAAACACCGCGGAAAGTGCTAATATCCGTGTGTGACAAACCCTTCCTATGATCAATCCCTCGCAGGCACAAACACAGAAACTCTCTTCATGCGATCACGGACATCATTATCCTCTTTATCAGCGTCATCTGTCGGGCTGATCGAGATCGATGAGCTTGAGGAGTCGTTCAGATAGTCTGTTATCCTCCGTCTGTCCTATTAAAATCACGGCAGTGTTTCGGTCCTGCTCCCGTCTGCAGTCTGGACTCACCCAGCGCCGAATGAGAGCACCTCACACACGCGCACGAGCACGAGCGCACACACAGAAACGCGCGCGCGTCTCCAGTCGCGCTTATTCAGTCTCCAAAATGTCTGAACAAATAAACTGCACCGATCTAATCGTGAGAGAGAGGTTCTTACGTAAATACTGAGGGAAACATGTCTTTTGATCACGACATTTTACAACGAGATACGCATTTCCTGCCCAAACATCAGAAAGTAGCCTACAGTTACATTCATACATACTATAAAGAATAATCGATATTTAATGCATCAGTTACATTACACTATCTATCCATCCATCCATCCATCCATCCATCCATCCATCCATCCA
>CAIGQZ010035066.1:3838526-3864734 GCA_903798205.1 Danio tinwini
ATAATATAATATAATATAATATAATATAATATAATATAATATAATATAATATAATAATGTAACTAATATTAATATTATATAATTCTACATATGATAATAAATACATAATAATAAATATATAAAAATAATGATCATAACAAGAACTATGTTAGTAGGTTGGTAGAGCTTAAATAATAATAAAATATATTTTAATACAATATTAAAAAATTATTTTTATATATTTTTTATTTCTAAATTACATAAACTATTATGAAACAATAGCTTTTAATAATTGAATTGAATTTCATCCTTTTTTTATCTCCATTTTAATGTATGTTGCCTTTTCTTATTATTTCTTAATATTTCTTATTCATGAATGAACAACAAAAACAATTTAAACTAATCATCAAAATGAAATAAAATTTTATTAAAATTTGAACACGTATCTCCTGTTCCTATAAACCATAAACCAACAACAAAAATCAACATAATTCATAAATTATAATTCAATTCAACACTGAGAAATGATAAAATCTGTGATGTTATTTGAAGGAATCCATTTGGCCTAAACAATTGAAACAAATAAATCCCAGGTAAACTTCAGTAAACTGTTGTAAAAGTGACTACAAGACAAACAAGTAGCGACAGATGTTTTCTCTAGTACACCCTTTTCTGAAAGCCTCGCTTCACTCAAGAGACGGGTAAACTATCAGTCTGAACATTCAACTTACAGCGCGCAAAACTCTGTTATTTACTCGCCCAAGCCTATTTCGACTCTCATTTGGAGCTGGGCGTCTGCTATGCCTTTCTCTCTTTCTGATTCTTTGTGACTGAGGGGAAAATGAGAGCGACAGCGATAGAGCCGTCAGCGAGCAGAAAACAAACATCAGAATGGCATCTTCCAAACCCACATGATTTATTTCACAGTTAATGTCGCAACAGCATGACAAATCGGAGCGGTTTTGTAAGGCGCCGGGACGTTGTGATGAGGGCAGGCGCATATTAGGCCTAATCTGACGTATGAGCGACACTTGATATGATCTACAAGTCCAGTGTGACACAAACTCCGTCTGCACCCACAACGCCTTTCACTTTCACAATAATCCTGCTTTTTTTGCTCTCTCCATCTCGCCTCTTTCCAGGGCTAGAAAGGTCATGGTGAAGCTCGGAATCCAACACAATACTCTCTTACCGCAGAAAACGAATGGCTTCTGCTGACAGAAAAGACAGATTTTTGACTATTATCCACACTGTGTCTTACTCTTGTCTAGCCAGACTTTTGACTAGCACTATTTTGGACAAAACTCAGCTATCTGATTGACCATCTGAGTGTCAAACATGAACAGTTTGCTGCACTTTCTGCAAACAGTTTTAAAATAGAGTAACGTGCATCTAAAATAGTTTTAAAATTCATTCATTTCTTTTCTTTTCGGCTTAATCCCTTATTTATCAGGGGTCGCCACAGCGGAATGAACCGCTAACTTATCCAGCATATGTTTTTACACAGCGGATGCCCTTCCAGTTGCAAACCATCACTTGGAAATACCCAAACACTCTCATTCACACATATACACTACGGACAATTTAGCCTACCCAATACAGAGCATGTCTTTGGACTTGTTGGGGAAACCGGAGCACCCGGAGGAAGACCACGCGAACACGACGAGAACATGCAAACTCCACACAGAAATGCCAACTGACTTAGCCGAGGCACGAACCAGCGACATTCTTGCTGTGATATCCAGTGCGCCTCCGCATCGCCTAGTTTTAAAATAGAGTAATATAATTGCATCATGTCTTTATAAGTACACTCTCAGAAATAAAGGTACACAAGCTGTCAAAAGGTACACATTTGTACTTGTAGGGTCCATATTAATACCTCAAGGGTACATATTAGAACCTAAAAAGTACAAAAGTGTTCCACTTAAACTTTGTAGGTACTAATATATACTTTATACACATACACCCGTCGTCATCATTATCATCATGACCGAACACACGTTTATGCTGTCCGGAAAAAATATAGAAGCTGTTGGTGATTGAAAGTGAAACTTACAAATTTTTCAACCAAAAATGACATGATTGCATACAAATAAAATAAAAAAAAGTTTGATTTGTGGAAAGGAGTTCGATTTTCATGTGAAATTGAACAGGGAAGAAGCCAGTCAGCTTTTATAGCTAAATATTTAGCAGTGTTTGCATGTCCTTTATGGCACAATTCATTAATTTTCTTTTAAAGGGCACCTACGGTGAAAAATCTACTTTTCAAGCTGTTTGGACAGACATATGTGTAGGTATAGTGTATAGACCGTCATATTGGGGTGATATAAACACACTCAGTCCTTTTTTTCAATTTAACAACATAAAAACAGTGGACCAATTGGAGTGGTTTTCAGACCGACCGCAACTTGATGTAGGAGTGCCCCCCCGCCCACCGAATTGATTGACAGCTGCGTATTAACATGTCTCCGTAGTAACGTGTGTAATCATATCAAACAGACACAGGACCAGGACGTGAGCAAACTTAGAACCATAAATAAAGGGTCTGTTCAGTTTGCTAGGATCATCAATTATCATCAAATGTGATCAAGAGTGAGTTTTACAAGTTTAAAATGTTTTAAAACAGTGCATGTGTGTAATAAATTACAGCCATTTACTTCATCAACACAGCCACGTGTCAGAACAATCATAAAAGACGCTTCAATCCCGGTTTGTGGATGTTAAATCAGGTTTATTTTGTACATTAACGTAACAGATATCCATACAGCAGTGGATATTAACCTGTATTCTGTCACATTTGCGTGCAAAAACAGTGCAAAGCTAAACGCGCGCTGTCTGTGTGTGCCTGTCAGCGCTGTGTGTGTGTGTATTTGTGTGTGTGCGTGAACTTTGTAACGACATTGTGTGTGACTCATCCTGCAACTCCACAACATGCATCAAATACTCATTGGTAAAGTTCTTACTATAGTATTTCTCACAAATGTTACGTGCGATCTTATTCCTTCGTGTTTGTCTGTTGTCTGACGCAGCCGAGGGAGCCGCTGCCAGGCACGTGAAAACGATGGGCGTGAAGGACTAGCCTTAAAAGCGCAGTACACAAAAACAGCTAGCTTCTGCTAAATGCTACAAAAAAGGAACTTATGATAGGTATAATAAAAGTTTTGAGATGAAACTTTACAGACACATTCTGGAGACACAAAAGACTTATATTAAATCTGGAAAAAGTGGTAACCTATGTGCCCTTTAAATAAAATTCATTACATGTTGATTTAAAAAAGCACCTGAATTGTTTTACATTTTGTGATTTTTCTTCAGTTGAATAAAAATAAATTTTCCATCCATATATTAGCAAATATTTTGCAGTGTTTTTATGTCCTTTACTGCATATAATGAATTAAAATATATATACAAGTTGATAAAAAAAACACCTAAATAATTTAGCAATTTGTGATTTTTTTCCAGTTGAATAAATTATTTTCAATTCATGTTTCCATTTCATCATTGAAGAAAAACAATTCTTAAAAAATCTCGTCTCGTGAACCCAACCTCGTGTCTTGTCTGAGTAAGCGTCTCGTCACACTGTATATATATAATTTCCATAATGATACAGCAGTATGGTATGCTGATAATGTTTAATTGAATAATAAAATGAACAACAATAGTAATATATTAACAGCAATAATATTAATCCATACAATAACACCATTGTTGGCTTACATAAATACATAAAACACACAAACAATAATCCATAGACTGAAGAATTGATCTCTGCACAGTTAATAAGTTCAACACTGAATAATTAAAAAAATATTTTCATTTAAATAAAATTGCTGAAATGTTTCACAGTCAATTACAAATAAAGTTAAATGTGACATTGTATACAGAAACTGTAATTTCTTGTAAACATCTTTTTTTTTAGCTACCATCACTCTATGTTTAGATTACTAGCCACAAAATCTAAGCCATAATACCTCCAACCTGAAAAGCAAATAGGTTTTCCTCAGTAGTTCTTATTCCATCACTCTGGTACCCCATAAACATGACTTTGCTTCAGGAGGACTACAACAAAAACCTGACTTTTAAGAGGCTTCTTACAGCAGCCAATCAAACGCGAGCTTGTCAGATGGAGAAAGTAATGGAGGGAGCAAGAGGAATGGCTCGGTTCACTTTGGCTGGGCTCACACACAATACACTATGTTGAGCTATTTCTCTTTGTATTACTGATGGCATTTCCCAGCCGCAGGCTCCAGTGCAGAGACAGCAATAGCTACTTTAAAAGATGTTTCCAGCACAGCACTCATCTCATCTGGAACCAACAAAATCTCATTCTCTTGCTCTGTATTCTCTAGCTATGCTGGTAACAATCAGATCTACACATACCGACTCAGATCGCACACACACACAGAGCAAGTCGAGGGCTGTCAGGACCAGCTCACATTTAAAGGTATAGTTCACTGAAAAATGAAGATTTACTCATCATTTACTCTCCCTCATGTGGTTTCAAAACTTCATGGGCCTTATAAACCCAATGCAATGCAGCATCAGGCATGACACACATGTTTTTTGCTAGCTTCAGTCTAACGCAGGTATCATTTTCACGTCCTGCACCACATTGTTTAAATAACGAAAGCATTTTTACCCATTTGTGCATTAATGGGTGTGCAGGTCTAAAAAAGGAGGTGTGTTAAGACGCATTGTTGACTCGATGCTATATTTTAAGGTAATTGAAATAGACCGCACCACTGACCAACTAAACTTAGCTGGTCTAAAGTCAATGGTGAATGTTTTTTTTTTTTTTTTAAAGAGCTTGTTAGAGACAGGTGAGTCAAAAGCACATATAAACGTTGCCTATTACACACACAGGGATGCGCAGCTGCACATAAATATCTTTAAATATAAAAAATTAAAGGATTAAAATGTCAAAGACTATTATATTCTACATAAATATAAGAAACAGCAACCTCCTCCCACATCTTCTTCACCTCTGGTGGAATCCAGCCCGTTCTGTAGATGGTCTTTAACCTCGCACATGAGCAGATCTATTTCCTCACAAGTAAAGCACTCAGTTTTTCCACTTATAAAGTCTGCCATGTAAACAGTGAATGCACCATGGTGTGACTGGAACTTGCTATTAAAGGAAATAGGACTCTGATTGGTTTAATGCCCTTTTTGCATTAAGAGAATAAGGACAACTCTTTTAGACCATGTGTGGTACGGTAAAAATTGACATCGATTGTAGGAAAAAAAAACAAATACTCTGGAAGTCAATGGGTACCGTTTTTCAACATTCTTCAAAATATCTTTTTCATGTGTTCTCGGAAACTCTTATAGTTATGGAACAAGTGCAGAGTGATGGAATCTTTGGGTGATCTGTTCCTTTAAATTAAAAGCACTAAACTGTTAAGAGTAAATTCAACCATTTCTTATCATATTTAACCATTCATTATTCCTTGATAGGTTTAAAACCAATAATAATATGCTTTAAAATACGTTGCATTTCTAAAAATAATCTGTTATAGTGACTTCGATAAACACTAAGTGGAAAATGGATAAGACTAAACCTAACGGTAAACCTAAGATACTGCACTTGAATAGGGTAAATACTAGTTATATACCACATGTTCACAGTTGATTAATAACATTAATGATTGCAAAATGTCTAGACTTCCAAAGTTCTTTATTAAATTAGCAAATGATGATTTAATTATATCTGAACTAATATGCATTTATTTCTTGCACAGAAAATCAGAACACTGGATGAAGTCAGGTTAAAAAGTCTTGTTTCTGTTTGTTAATTGAAGAATCTCTTTGTATCGCTCAATTAATTAAAAAGTACTGTGTAAATAAATAAATAAATGAACAAATAAATAAACAAACTAATACAAATAAATAAATAAACGAATACATACATTAAATTAATTAATTAATATATAAATAAAACAAAATAAATCAATCAATAAACAACTGAATATATGTATGAAATTAAATAAATATAAAAATAAATGAATTAATATATAAAGTTAAATAAATATAAATAAACAAATGAATATATAAATACAATAAAAATATTAATAAATAAACAAATGAATACATAAAACAAAATAAATACAAATAAATAAATACATGAATATATAAGTAAAATGAAATAAATATAAATAAATAATTGAATGAATAAATAAATAAAATAAACGATTGAATATAGAAATAAAAATAAATAAGTGTATATATATATATATATATATATATATATATATATATATATATATATATATAAACTTAAATAAATATATAATATATAAATACATAAACTAAATAAATGAATAAATATAAAAAATTTGAATAAATAAATATGATCTGTACAATAAAATGCCAAATTATGTATAAAATACCTGTCAGGAAAAATCTAAATATAGAAATAAAATAGTGTACTTTAGTGTATATAAAAGCTGCTGAGATTGAAATTTATGAAAAAAAATTCTTCAAAAATATGCACTTTAATCAAAATCTAAAGTGCAAAAATACATATAAAAGAACGTTTTCTTTTCATTAGACTGAAATAAACACACTATGAAAAGCCAAAAATGCATAAAAAATGCCCGTAGTATCTCACCTTAACTACCAACCACTATTTATAGACCTTAAGTTCTCAATCCCTGCCAGAGACTAATTAATTATATATGCAGAAAAATAACCAATGACCACACACCAATCCCCATGGCCACTGCCCTTAAAACAAAGCGCCTAGATCAACTGACATATTAAATAATTAACATTTACATCTAATTAACAACACAGACACATTATTATGTATAAAAAGAAACAAGAAAGAGAGCAAACAGTACAAATCTTCCAGCAACGTAGTCCCTGAAAGGAAAAACCCCTGAACCAGTTTTTGGAGTGACCTGTTTTTCTCTGTCTCTGAGGGCAGCAGTCAGGCTATGGAGCATAATATATAGAGTTTTGTGTCCAGAGAATCCAGTTCAAGTCCTGCCTCCAGACCTTCAATGATTAAAACTATCCAAATAAAAGATCCCGCACGCCGCAGGTCTCGAAAAAACCAAGATATTTCTCGCTCTTACAGCACATGCTTGTCAAAGCCTCAACAAGAACGGTTTTGTTTCAATAAATCCCGACAGAACAACAGAAAGCCTTGTAACCTCTGACTGCCGGTCAGGAGGTCACCGCTAGGGTTTACATAATCAGTGCTCAATGACTGCCCACGTACATGCATAATATTCAGATTCAGTCTCTCTGAAGAGATTTTTTTACACTTCATTAAACACATTTTCACCCAAAACATCAAAGCCAGCAGTTCTCGGAGGAATAAGCTCAGGCCTTACAATAATGAAAGCCTACAGCACAAAAAAAAATACCACAGTCACAAGACTGAAGTCATACATTATTCAAGCCCACTACTTGATATTTTACAGTATTAAGACTGTAAAGTACTGTAAAACTGTGAAAGAAATTAATTGATACTGTAAAGTGTAACAATGGGCAGCACAGTGGTTAGCACTATCCCCTCACGGCAAGAAGGTCACTGGTTCGCATCCCTGCTGGGCCAGTTGGCATTTCTGTGTGGGGTTTGCATGTTCTCCCCGTGTTCTTGTGGGTTTCCTCCGGATTTCCCGCACAGTCCAAAAACATGTGCTATAGGTGAATTGAATATGCTAAATTGGCCGTAGTGTGTGAGTGTGTGTGAATGGGTGTTTCCCAGTAATTGGTTGCCGCTGGAAGGGCATCCACTGTGTAAAACGTATTCTGGAATAGTTGGCAGGTCATTCCGCTGTGGCGACCCCTGATAAATAAGGGACTAAGCCGAAGGAAAATGAATGAATGAATGAAACTCCAGTTACTGACTGTAAGATGTCAGTAGCTATGTTGCCATCCAAAAATGCGAATGAGCTTTATGCGCAAAACTGGATTATCGCATAAAAGACGTGCGAATAAAGCAGAGTTCCATCCAACGAGTCAAAGCGAACAAAATCGTGACTTCCTCATTAACTGGCGCTAAATATAAACAGTAAAAACTGAATTTACTGCAGTAGGAGAGGCTGCGTCAATCTTTTCTTCATCTAATAAATAACTTGCATCTCGGAAGGCAATCCTGACACGCAGTGAATGCGCGGTGGCGTTTGAAGGTGTCAGACGCTCTTGATTCTGGAGGTCATTAATAATATAATAACACTAATACTTAAACGGTAAGGCGATTTAGAATGACCAAAACAACATTTCAGATGGTTTATAATGTGCTCAGCCTGCTGGTTTGTCCATTCACACACATTTTGATCATCACATGATCTCTTATAACAAAATCACATGACCTATTTTAAAGTGCATACTGGAATTTGTGCGGTAAAAGTGTTTCCATCGCAGATTATGAGCATGTTTTCTTATCGAATAAAAAGTTTATCCTACTCAGTTATGTGCATTTTCAATATGTGAATGGCCCTTGGTTAATAGTCTCAGCCATATAGTTAATCCTGTGTGCGTGGGTATTAGTCTCGGTGTACAAGCTCGGAACTTCAAACTAGTGCACAGCTGGAATTATTATTTTTTTGTTGTAGCAGTTTTGTTCTGTGCAGAAATGAATTAACGATGAAACACCTTTACGATGAATTAACCATAATGAAATCACGGTTAATAGTGAAATCAATTAATCATTGCATCCCTACTACTAAATCTACTTAATTAATAATTTAAAAATATTGAGTAAAATATACATTAAGAATTAAGTAAACATTACAAAAAAATAAAAGGTTTTTTATTCATTCATTCATTCATTTTCTTTTCGACTTAGTCCCTTTATTAATCCGGGGTTGCCACAGGGAAATGAACCATCAACTTATCCAGCACATGTTCTACACAGCGGATGCCCTTCCAGCTGCAACCCATCTCTGGGAAACATCCATACACACTCATTTACACTCATACACTACGGACAATTTAGCTTACCCAATTCACCTGTACTGCATATCTTTGGACTGGGAAACCGGAGCACCCGGAGGAAACCCACGCAAACGCAGGGAGAACATGCAAACTCCACACAGAAACGCCAACTGACTCAGCCGAGGCTCGAACCAGCGACCTTCTTGCTGTGAGATGACAGCACTACCTACTGCGCCACCTCAAGTAAATTCAAAATAATTAGATAAAGCAATTCCATTAACAAAATTGATTGAATATTATTTTATTATAGTTATTTTTTTTAGCTACAATAACTTAAATCTTAAAGTTTAATCAAAAACACTGAAATAATCTACTAAAGCTACTCAATTATTTTTCATTTAAAAATATTGAGTAAAACATACTTTGAGATTTAAGTAAACATGACTAAAAAATGATGTATACAGCACTGTAAAAAATGCTGGCTTCTACACAATTGATTTGTGTGGACAACATGAAGGAATTAAGTTTAATTATTAGTTTTTACAACTGTAAGTGGATTGAACATGAAACAATTAGGTTGTCCAAAAAAACTCAAAAATTGTGTTGCTTCAGTTCATTTTAAATAAGTAGTTTGAAGAAACAACAAACGTCATTTTTTGAGTAAACTCAATTATTTTGGTGAAACATTTTTACATAAAAATGTATTGAATATCCTTTAAATACGTTATTAAAAATAAATAAATCCCAATAATTAGATAAAATAATTGCATAAATAAAATCGAATAAGTATATCAATTATATAATACTTATTTTTAGCAACAATAACTTAATTCTTAAAGTATAATCAAAAACACTGAAATAATCTACTTAAGCTACTTAATTATTTTACATTTAAAAATACATGCTTTAAGAATTAAGTAAACATTACGAAAAATGATCTATAGAGCTCTGTAAAAAAAACAACATAAAGGAATTAAATTGAGTTATTAGTTTTTACAAATGTAAGTGGATTGAACATAAAACAATTAAGTTGTCCAAAACACCTCAAGAATTGTGTTGTTTCAACTTGTTTTAAATTAGTAGTTTGAACAAACAACAAATGTCATTTTTTGAGAGAACTCAATTTTTTTGGAAATAATATACTTAAAATACAAAATAAAAAATATGTAAATATAAATAATTAGATAAAGCAATTGCATGAATAAAACTGAATAAGTATTTTAACTATATAATTATATTACACTTATATTTTAGCAACAAATACTTAATTCTTAATGTATACTCAAAAACACTGAAATAATCTACTAAAACTGCTTAATTATTTTGATGAAACATTTTTACATAAAGGAATTAGTAAATATACTTTAAGAGTAATAGTAAATATGTTACTAAAATAAGTCAATTCAAATAATTAGGTAAAGTAGGTGCATAAATACAATTGAATAAGTATTTTAATTATATAATTATATGATACTTATTTTTAGCAACAATAACTTAATTCTCAAAGTATAATCAAAAACACTGAAATAATCTACTAAATTAATGATTTAAAAAAATTACAAAAATAAGTAAATTCGAATAGATAAATTGCATAAATAAAATGAAATACGTATTTTAATTATATAATGATACTTATTTTTTTTTGCTACAATTACTTAATTCTTAAAGTATAATCAAATACACTGAAATAATCTACTAAAACAATTGTTTTTGGTGAAACATTTTTGTATTTTAAAAAAATGTAGTAAAATATACTTTAGGAATTAAGTAAACATGACTAAACATGATGTATACAGCACTGTAAAAAATGCTGGGTTTCACATAATTGATTTGTGTTGGGACAACATGAAGGAATTAAGTTTAATTATTAGTTTTTACAAATGTAAGTGGATTGAACATAAAACAATTAAGATGTCCAAAAAATAACCTCAATAATTGTGTTTTCAGCTCAATTTAAACAACAAGTTTGAACAAACAACAAACATCATTTTTTGAGTGAACTCAATTATTTTGGTGAAACATTTTTTCCATTTAAAAACTATTGAGTAAAATATACTTTAAGAACTAAGTAAACATTACAAAAATATGTAAATATAAATAAATAGATAAAGTAATTGCATAAATAAAATTAAATACGTATTTTAATTATATTATGATATGATACTTATTTTTTAGCTACAATTATTTAATTCTTAAAGTATAACTAAAAACACTAAAATAATCTACAAAATCAATTATTTTGGTGAAAAATTTTTGTATTTTACAAAATGAGTAAAATATACCTAAAGGATTAAGTAAACATGACTAAGAAAATTATGTATACGACACTGTAAAAATGCTGGTGTCACAATCACCAGCAATCTGAACATCTATAGATCGCTGGAAAACATTCACAAACACATAGGACTACAAATCGGCCTTGTTCAAGGACTACATATTACCTTGACATATTTTCCTTTGTCTAGTTTGCCTGGTTTTGATCTTTGCCACGTCTGTCTGTTGCCTGCCTTTGACCATTTGCCTGCTATTTGACTACGACTCTGGATTGCCCTTAAATATCTGTTTGCTCCTGTGTTGATCATTGCTTGCCTGACCATCCTGCTAATAAACCTGCATGTGGATCTGCACCCCTGTTGTCAGTGTCACATCCTCTGGTTACAGATGTGTGTGGCATGACTGAATATGTAGTCCTTGAACATGGCCGATTTGTAGTCCTATGTGTTTGTGAATGTTTTCCAGCGATCTATAGATGTTCAGATCGCTGGTGATTGTGACAGCTGTTTTCCACATAATTGATTTGTGTTGGGACAACATGAAGGAATTAAGTTGAATTATTAGTTTTTACAAATGTAAGTGGATTGAACATTAAACAATTAAGTTAAACAATTAACCCCCAAGCTCAATTTAAATAAGTAATTTGAGCAAGCAGCAAAATTCACTTTTGTTTCAGCGAGTGGTGAAAATGTTCTCATTTTAAACCTTAGTTACAGTAACCGTACAATCCTAATCATTGATCATGCGGCATCTGTGCAGAAGTCTATTTTTATCCCGCATCTCAATCACGACTTCGGTAAACAGAATTTCCCAGATGAGCGCTCAAAAGGAGATCAATTAAAACACTTAGCTTATGAACAAGGCGAATTAAGGAAATTTATGGTAGCGGAAAATAGATGGACAGCAGATCTGGATGCAAAAGTTTGGCCCAGCGTTTGTGCGTTTTCCGTGTGCCAGCGTGGCTCGCCATCAAACCACTCTAAGAGAATAAAACCCAGCAAAAGCCATTTTACAGATCAATGACGTTACATTATTGCAAAGTGTAAGTATGCAAGCGTGTGCGTGCGTTCTCCTGTACCTCCTAAGTGTGTTCATAAATATCTAACGCTGGTACAATGATCCTGCTGTAAATGTGAAGATGGCTTTTTCTTTTTCGCACATCTCTCAGGCAGATACATAATGCCGCGTACACAAATCAGATGCAGAATGCAGCTGAAAACATCCGCTGTTTCTCAAATTACCAAATAGATGTTTTACAACCTTGAATGTGAACTATTTATTTATTGATACATGGAAAGGCCCTTTCAGAGGTGTCTCTCCCTCATATGCGCGCTGCTCTGCATGTTTAGTGGACTAATGATGCCTGTAATTTTCTCCTTGAAGATCAGGCAGGTAACAGACCTATTAAGAGACCAGAAAAAACATCACAAGCCGGCTTTGATGTAATGGTCAGGTATTTAAATTTATAAGGATGGGCTGTTCATCATCTGCAGGAGCATCGCCTTGTCTAGATGGTGCCGCTGATTAATAATGGTAGTCATTTGTTTAGTGTTGTCACACAATGTAGATGTATGTGCATCTAGTAATGTGCCCAAAATGGCTTCCCTGCATAGTGCACTATTCATTTACTTTCCTTCGGCTTAGTCCCTTATTTATCAGGGGGCACAAGAGAGAAAAGGAACCGCCAACTATTCCGGCATATGTTTTACATAGCGGATGCCCTTCCTGCCACAACCCACTACTGGGAAACACCTATACACACTCGCATTTACACATGAGTGAGTTAAACTGTTGAGTTTTACCATATTTGAATATGTTTAGTTTATCTCTGGGTCGCACTTTTAGCTTAGCTTAGCATAGATCATTCAATCGGATTAGACCATTAGCATCTTGTTAAAAAATTATTTTAGATAAATGTTCCATTTAAAGCTCAAGTATTCTGTAGTTGCATTGTGTACTAGGAACGACTGATAAAATGAAAAGTTGCTATCATCTAGACCAGAGGTGGGCAAACTACGGCCTGCGGGCCATATGCGGCCCGCTAAACTCTTTTATCCGGCCCGCAAGAGAGTTTTTAAAATGCTGCTTCTGAGTTATGGTTTGGTTTCAGAATTAGTAAAATCATGATGCAATACAAGTGAACGCCATTTGATGGCAGTATTGCACGCGGTACAGTTAGCGCAATCAGTAAAGTTAGAACACACTCTCAGATATTAAAATTGAAAATGACTGAGTCAGGCAAAAAAAAATAAAAATTGACTTTGAATGTCGTGTGTTTAAGGAAGAATGGACAACAAAATACTTCTTCACCAGTATCGGACAGAAAGCGGTATGTCTAATATGCCAAGAAAGTTTTGCTGTTTTTAAAGACTACAACCTAAATCGGCATTTTTCACGCAAACATTTAAATATTTTTTAATGTGTTAATATGAGATTTTTTCTATCAGACAATATCTTTCTATTCTCCACTGTAAAAATTATTACATTATTATTATTATATTTTATAAGGGATTATTTTTTTTTTGTTTTATGATGATTGATAAGTAAATATAAATAGCAGTGCAAATTAATTTGACTTGTAAATATGACTCAATAATAACAAAAAAAATGTGTGTTAATGTGACACGTTTCTGTCCGATATTACATGTTCCATGCATACTGCCACTATAAATAAAAGTTCTTTTTCGAAGGATTTGACATGTGGCCCTTTACTTGGTTTGCAAAATTTGATGTGGCCCTCGGGTCTAAAAAGTTTGCCCACCGCTGATCTAGACTGATATGGCTAGCTTTAAGCTTGATCTTAGGCTGTGTGTCCACCGGACAGAATTTTTTTTTGTCGGTTGCCGTTGCAAGTTGTTGTGATGGTGATGAAGGTGTATGGCATAGTCCCGCCCCTCCTCCACTGTGATTTGATGGCTAACTCAAAAGTGACATTGATTGAACTTCAAACGTCCGCTTAACGCCTCGCTACACTGCAGCCGCTCAAAAAATGCGGCGCTAACATTGATTAAAAACTGAAATAAAACACATAGCTCGAGAAAAAAAACTCTGGTGTGGACACACAGCCTTAGTGCACAATGCAACTACAGAATAGTCAAGCTATAAAAAGGAAAATTATTGAAACACTGGTGATATTTGAGAGAGAGGCTAATGGTCTAATCGGATTCAATGATCTATGCTAAGCTAAGCTAAAAGGTTTTGAAAATAGATTCAAAAATGGTAAAAATGAGCATTGTAAATGAGCATATAAAGTGTAGTGTTTCTTTAATAGAAGACTAAAAGTGTGTTTTTGTGTTATTGTTGGGCTTACAAATGGATGCAAGTGGGTCTGCAAAATATTTGAGAGAAAAATTTGATATATAGAAAGCACATATAGCGTATATATTATATCAGTGTTTCCCAACTCTGTTCCTAAAGGCACACCAACGGTACACATTTTTAACCTCTCCCTAATCAAACACACCTGAATCAACTCAGCAGAACATTAGAAGAGACTCCAAATCCTGAAATGAATGGGTCTGATAAGGGAGACATTTAAAATATGTACTGTTGGAGTGCCTTCAGGAACAGGCTTGGGAAACTGTATTATATATGCTGAAAATCTTTTTAACATCAATAATTTGCTTTAGCATTATCTTAAATAAGCTCAGTTTAGTACTGTCACATCACAACAAGAAAGTCGCTGGTTCGAGTCCCGGCTGGGTCAGTTGGCATTTCTGAGTAGAGTTTGCATGTTATAGGTGAATTGAATAAACTAAATTGGCTGTGGTACTGGGTTGCAGCTGGAAGGGCATCCGCTGGGTAAAACATATGCTGGGTAAGTTGGCGGTTCATTCTGCTGTGGAGACCCCTGATGAATAAAGGGACTAAGGAAATTAATTATTTTAAATAGTACATATTATAGAGTTGTCAAAAACATTTTTATGAAATTAAATGTTAGTGTTAAAATGTTTTTATGTTAATAACACCAGGTGATCATACTATTTTCATGTAAATTTTCATGTAAACAGGCACAGAAACACACCAGAAATAAATTTAATAATACTGAAATTAGGTAAATTTGGTAATAAAAAAAACAGTACACAGCTTTTATCCCACTTAGAAAAAAGGTTTATAATAGAGTAAAAAAAAGCAACAATCCTATAATGTAATACTCGACTATTTTAGTTGCATCGTGTCCAAAGGAAAAATTATACGTTTTTATTTTCTAGGCTGATATGGCTAGATTTACATTAGTCTTAGTACATGATGTAACTACAGAAAAGTCAAGTTAAATAGGCAAATTATTGAAACTCTTTGGTCATTTTTGTGAGATGCTAATGGTCTAATCAGATTCAATGATCTATGCTAAGCTAAGCTAAAAGTGCTCCTGCCAGACCTGGAGATCAGCTAAATGGATTAAAAAATAGTAAAACTCAACTGTTTAACTCTAGGGGGGTTGTAAAATGAGCATTACAAACGGATGCAAGTGGGTCTGCAAAATATTTAAGAGAAAATTTGATATAAAGAAAGCAAACATAGCACATCTATATTATATCCGTGTCTCCCAACCCATTTCCTGAAGGCACACCAACAGTACACATTTTCAACCTCTCCCTAATCAAACACACCTGACTCAATTCATGTTCATTTTCATGTGGGTAATAAAAAGCCACAGAAACACACCAGAAATAATTTGCATAATATTCAATTCAATTCAATTCATCTTTATTTGTATAGCGCTCATACAATGTAGATTGTGTCAAAGCAGCTTCACATGAAAGTTTATAGTGAATAATACTGAAATTAGGTAAATTTGGTAATAATTAATCTCAGTACACAGCTTTTATCACACTTAGAATTTTTTTTTACAATACAGTAATAAAAAGCAACAATCCTATAATGTAAAACTTGACTATTTTGTAGTTGCATCGTGTGCAAAGGAAAAATTATCCGCTTTTATTTTCTAGGCTGATATGGCTAGATTTACATTAGTCTTAGTACATGATGTAACTACAGAAAAGTCAAGCGTTAAATAGGCAAATTATTGAAACTCTAGGGGGGTTGTAAAATGAGCATTACAAATAGATGCAAGTGGGTCTGTAAAATATTTGAAAGAAATTTTGATATATAGAAAGCACATATAGCACGTCTATATTATATCTGTGTTTCCCAACCCATTTCCTGAAGGCACACCAACAGTACACATTTTCAACATCTCCCTAATCAAACACACCTGACTCAATTCATGTTCATTTTCATGTGGGTAACAAAAAGCCACAGAAACACACCAGAAATAATTTGCATAATACTGAAATTAGGTAAATTTGGTAATAATAAATCTCAGTATACAGCTTTTATTAAACTTAGAAAAAAAGTTCACAATACAGTAATAAAAAGCAGCAATCCTAAAATGTAAAACTCGACTATTTTGTAGTTGCATCATGTACTAATTTCAACATAAAAATTTAAAGTAGCTATTTTCTGGGCTGCTATTTTCTAGTCTTAGTACATGATGTAAATATAGAAAAAGTCAAGCTTTAAACTCTTTGGTCATTTTTGAGAGATGCTAATGGGCTAATCTGATTTAATGATCTATGCTAAGCTAAGCTAACAGTGCTCCCGCCAGACCTGGAGCTAAATGGATTCAAAAATGGTAACACTCAAAAAACTCAACTGTTTACTCTAGGGGGGTTGTAAAATGAGAGCAAAAAAATCTATTGCAATTTACATCTGAAATATTGCATTGATAAAAACAAACCTGTCCTGAGATCATTAAATACTACAAGTTCTTTTTGTCTCCATGGTTTCCCATTTTCGCAGCGCATTTACATTTTAGGCCTTGAAAAGACATATTAGGCTTCTTGGTGACAATCCCTTAGAGAGGGATCGCATTAAAGGCCGAAGCACAGCTCAACCAAATGAACACTGATTTACAGGCTGGATTTAAGGATAGATTACTAACACTCGAGAAGCCATATAAGATGATTCCACAGTCTCAGACCCTTTCCATTGGGAAAAACAACACAAGTGTGGAAATAATCAGAAAACTCTTTACTACAGTTGTGTTTTCCAGCAACCAGGAATCAGCCACAGGTCAGGAGAACAAATAAAAAAAAAGGCATCGCAGGGTTATTTGATTGATTTCCTTTAGGTAGATCATCCCAATAGACAAACTCAAGTCTAAAGACAATTTAATTAAGAGGCAGATGGCAGCAGGGGAGATAATCCTGCCGAGTTTGATGTAATTCAGAGATGATTAAAAACACCATCGCTGCTTTCCCCCCCAAATGAACTCACTTTGACCACACAGAGGGTGCGAATCACAGATTTACCCACAGGCCCAATCAGCCGGACTCATCTGGAATTACCGCTCACATTTTCCATGAGAAAGATCATGTCCCCTTGTTCCCTTGTGACCTGAGAAGGTACCTGGGAATTTGTTTCCTACAGGACACGGCCGTTTTAGGCAAATGTAATCAAGTAGCTGCTTGAAAAATGGTGCGCCTTTTGCTTTGGCTTCATTTACACTCCACCATAATGTCCGTATGATTAGCAACATCTCACGTGGGGTCTATTTTCAGGCAGGATATTTATAAAGCCGGAATATTTAAAGCGGTCACAGGCTGGGTTTGGATCCATCCCAGATTTATGATCACGGCTGGAAATCTAGAACCCTCAGCCTACAAACTGAATTATCGTCGGGTTGCTGACAGCAGTGATTAAATCCTGAATGGATTTTGATGAAAACCAACAAGAGTGTTTTGCATTTTACATTAGTGCAAATTATGCACATTTTTGGAACATTAAATCAGCCGGTTTGAGTATGGCACATTAGGGAAGAAAAATTGCATTATTAATTAATATCCCAATTGTTTCTCTTATAAATAACTGTGATTTAATGGAGAGCAAACATTTGCATATGTCTCTGGTTCCTCAGTTTTTTTTCCTTTGGAAAAATGGCCTAATGTGTTCGAGAAGAATCTTCGACAACCTTTCAGACTTGCCAAGGAACCAAAGCCTGTGAACAAAAGTCAGAATATTTCTCATCAAACACCTCCAAGACCAAATGAGCTGTTATCCACACTAGCTCTGTACACTCAGTGCAGTCAAACTAGACTATTCTAGACACATTTGTATTATCTTGTATTATGACACATCTTTATTATCTTTTAGTATCTTATTTATTTATCTTAAGTATATTTTTTAAGGATAAATTCAAAACACTAAGGTATTCAAGAATGATCACATATGTTTAAGCAGGTGATACACATTTTGTTTATGTTAATACCAATGTTGATTTTAAACAATCTTCTTATTATTTTGCTGCGAGAATGAAAAACATCTTACTTGCTCTGGAAATGCATCACAACACAAAGCCAACTGCTTCATCAGTAAGTGGTAGGATATCTTGCAAATCAAATAATCATGCCAGAAAAACAGTGTATGAACTTTTATTATGCCTGCTCTTTAGGTATCGTCTAAGTAAGCATTTACTTTCTACACATGGACATGTAACCCTCCCTCTGACTCTGAGTGATTTCTTACTAGCTGACCTCCATTACACCTCATTCCCATCCGGGTCATGGCACCAATGTAATACCCTCAACCTTTAAACCTCAGTCCCATCATGGTAAAAGGAACAGTGTATCCCTCCAGTTCTCTATTTACCACTCTGAGCAATGGTATCAATCCAGTGTATCTGGCACGGGAGCACAGCTCCTACTAGCTGGTATCCATAACACTCACTTCTCTAAACCGGGTCACGGCACCAATTTAGTACCTCAACCATTAAAGTCCCCCTAAAATCAAAATGAAAGCTTTAAAAGTGACAAATGATACAGTAAAAGCATTCAAAAACTTTTGCCACTTTTGCCATTTTAATTGGATCATCGTGTACTTAATCTTTTCATAAGATCTTAAAAGATGACTAATAATGCACATAGACACATAGTGTTTCTCTACAAAGTGACATTGCCTACTACTGCCCTGACAAGCAAAATACAGTATTTTACAAATTTTTATTGAGCTACGTGAATAGGGATTGGTTTGGTAATATTGTCATTTGAAACTTCTAAAATGCTAAAGAAAAAACATTTTTTAGTAAATTACTGTCACTTAATGGCACAACATGTATATTTTCATTCAAATATCCAAAAGAAGTTATATATTTTGCTGTCTTATGTACTTATATTATCCCTAATGTTTCGAAAAATGTTCAAATCCAGAAAAATAAGCAGTTTTAATTAGTGAGACAGAGCATGCTCATGCTAATGACGTCACACACCCTCGATTTCTGGTTTCGTTTTATAGTAAACAGGAAAAAGCTATCATTTTTCTTCCACAGCTTCAGTCTTACTCTGTTTCATACTATAATAATAGTTGAATACTTTATCTTATCCATCAACATGATTTCTGTAGGAGTTCGGTAGGATGTAATGAATACCACAACTTCCATGATTCCACACTTAATTATGGCATCATCAAACTGCAGTTGTTTGTTGTGAATATACGCCCTCTAGTGGCCAAAATTACATACAATGCCTTAAAATTTATCAATAGCCAAGCAAATGTGTCCTGAAAACATGTAATGAAGACCACAAATCCCATGATTTCTTACTTTCTCACGGCTAGGCATGGGACGATAACCGTTTTCAAGGTATACCGCGGTTTGGAAAAGTCAAGGTTTTCAAATTTTCATTCCAAAATTTTCTCTAATACCGTTCCTAAGGTATGTGTAAGATTTTTTTTTTTAACTTTTTTTAACAACAGCATCTCCAGCAGAAAAGATATCCAAAGTGACCATTTTAAATTGTAAATAAATCTGTGATTTTGAAACTGATGAAGACAGCAGACATCAATGATTCATTTTCATTATTTGTCCTCGCACATTTACTGCTCCAAAATATTATGTTTCTTAAAATAAAATATATTGTGTTCAAAGGGGGAAAATGTTTAGTTTTTTACACAGACATTTAAAAAGAATATATTTTAGAGCAGTAGTCACAATACCGTGATACCGTGAAACCATGATATTTTTATCCAAGGTTATCATACCGTCAGAATCTTATACCGGCCCATGCCTAGTCACGGCATCATGAAACTGCATTTTTTTTTGTTGTGAATACACGCCCTCTAGTGGTCAAAATTACACACTGTGCCTTCAAATTCACCAATAGCCAAATAAACGAATCCCATAAGATGCAATGAAGACCACAAATCCCATGTTTCCACACTCAGTCATTACATCATCAAACTACACTATTGTTTGTTGTGAATACACGCCCTATAGTGGCCTAAGTTACATACTGTGCCCTCAAAATTATCAATAGCCAAGGAAATGAGAATTGTAAGATGTAACAAAGACCACAACTCCCATGAATCCAAACTCAGTCACGCTGTCATCAAACTACATTTTTTGTTGTGAAACCACGCCCTCTGGTGGCCAAAATGACACACTGTGCCTTCAAATTTATCAATAGCCAAGGACATACATTTTGTAAGATATAATAAAGACCACAACTCACATGATTCCACACTCTGTCACGGCATCATGAAACTGCATTTGTTTGTTGTGAAACACGCCCTCTATTGGCCAAAATGACATACTGTGCCTTAAAATTTACAAATAGCCAAGGAAATGCATCTTGTAAGATATAATGAAGACTACAACTCCCATGATTCCACACTCAGTCTTGCCATCATCAAACTGCTTTGTTTGTTTTGAATACACGCCTTCTAGTGGCCAAAATGTCGTAATATGCCTTCAAAGTTATCAATAGCAAAGAAAGTGAGTCCCATAAGATGTAATGAAGACCACAACTCCAACAATTCCACACTAAGTTACAGCATCATCAAACTGCATTTGTTTGTTGTGAATGCTCGCCGTCTAGTGGTCAAAATTACACAGTAAGCCTTCAAATTTACCAAGGAAATAAGGACAAACAGCTGATGCTTGAATAAGAACTCTAACTCTGTCTCACAGGCTCCAAAAGAGCATTTGATTTTGTTTTACTTCAGCAAACAGTGCATTTTGGGAGAGTTCTGGACACCAGTTTCCTGTTCCAGCTCGCATTACCACCCTCCAGATTTACGCATGTGTGGCGTAATCTCCAAACTTATTCGGTTCCCCTCACCGCCGGCTACAAATCTCCTTCCTCGCAGCCCCCTCACCGCCCAAGAAATGTCTTCACATTGCCGCCTCTCAGAGGAAAAAGACTGACCTTGACGACAAGTCCCCCCTCTTAAACGCAGATTACACCAAATCTTTCTCCAGCACACATGCTTCCAGAAATCCATTTTTCCACCTCTGATGGTTTTATATCTCGGCGGCAGCTATTCGGCAGCACAGGACACTCAGATTACAGTCAAATTTACTGTGAGGCAGCATAAACACTTCTTTATCTTATTAAGCATGCATGGATTCACAAACATGAATATTCAAGCGCTCATATGCATATTCACAAACTACGGCTCAGTTTCTCAACCTTTACTCTTTTCTTCGTTCTTCAGTCACACACACACTAATCACATGCATAAACAGAGGCAAGCGGGGCGTCTTTTGCTTGAGTTTTCGAACAATTACAATCAGCTCTTTCAGCTGAGATCTGCGGCAGTTCCCAGCATGCATCAGCACCTTGTGTTTGCCACCCCGTATTTGTTGAAAGGGTTGAAAAGACGCTGTTCATCAACACCGTTCTGATCTCGGGTTTGCTCTGATTGTAGGCGAGCGGGCAAAGATCAGCTGTCAGAGAAAGCAGACATTTTAATAAACAGCAGAAGAGCCACTGTGCGCAAACCATCTGTCTGTGTATGGAAATGATCACACTATATGACAAAACTATACACACGCATTACTGACAGCAACATTAACCTAGTCTTACATTAAATCTTGTCTGCTTATCCTTTCCAAAAACAAAAACCTGACTAATTAATAACCTGAAAAAAAATGTAAGGATTAATTGAAGTTTCTGGGTGAACTAACCCTTTAAACCTTCAACTTAAAATACCTGTTGGATGTATAGATAAGGAGATAGCTGGATAGATCTATTTACATGTTAAATCATAAGTAATATGAAATATATACACTCACTGGCCACTTTATTAGGTACACCTGTCCAACTGCACATTAACGCAAATTTCTAATTAGCCAATCACATGGCAGCAACTCAATGCATTTAGGCATGTAGCCATGGTCAAGACGATCTGCTGCAGTTCAAACCGAGCATCAGAAAGGTGATTTAAGTTACTTTGAACGTGGCATGGTTGTTGCCAATACTGGGATTTTCATGCACAACCATCTCTAGGGTTTACAGAGAATGGTCTGAAAAAGAGAAAATACCCAGTGAGCAGCAGTTCTGAAGGCACAAATGCCTTGTTGATGCCAGAGGTCAGAGGAGAATGGCCAGACTGGTTTGAGCTGATAGAAAGACAACAGTAACTCAAATAACCACTCGCTACAATCGAGGTCTGCAGAAGAGCATCTCTGAATGCACAACACGTCCAACCTTGAGGCGGATGGGCTACAGCAGCAGAAGACCACACCTGGTGTCACTCCTGTCAGCTAAGAGGAATATTTTCTTGGCATGCTTTGGGCCCCTTAGTACCAATTGAGCATCGCTTCAATGACACAGCCTACATGACACGTGTTGCTGACCATGTCCATCTCTTAATGACAACAGTGTGCCCATCTTCTGATGGCTACTTTTAGCAGGATAACGCGCCATGTCATAAAGTGCGAATCATCTCAGACTGGTTTCTTGAACATGACAATGAGTTCACTGTACTCAAATGACCTCCACAGTCACAAGGTATCAAGCCAATAGAGCACCTTTGGGATTTGGTGGTACGGGAGATTCGCATCATGGATGTGCAGCCGACAAAGCTGCAGCAACTGTGTGGTGCTATCATGTCAATATGGACAAAATCTCTGAGGAATATTTCCAGTACCTTGTTGAATCTATGCCACAAAGGATTAAGGCAGTTCTGAAGAAAAAATGGGGTTCAACCCTATTGGGGTTCAACCCCTTTCCAGCGTTATGACATTTTTATGACATTTGCAGTAAAAATTCAAAACATAAATTCACAGAGAAAGTATATGGTAATATAATATTGAAATATCTGTTTATATTTTCTAAAACAACTGACCACAGAGTTATGGGATCAGAAAAATATCAATCTGTAAACAACTTTTAGCTTTTAAATGAGGGAAATAAGCATGCGTTATGGATGTGACACAAAAGGTTTACAGTATAAGACATACTTTGTAGAAAATCTCTGAATTAACACAACCCAAAAGAAACAAATGCTAATCTAAAGAATAAAAGTTGGTCCTCTATAGAACAAACATTATTGATTTTATTTTGTTTGACATTTTTGCATTTGTGAGGAAAAAGCTTTCGTTATTGATGTGACATCCTTCCGTTATGGATGTGACATGTGAAATTGCCACTTGTGTGATTTTGGTAAATCAAATATAGTTGTTTGAAAACATTGACAGAGACATTTTTGAGTATTTTTACAGTCCTGTAAAATACAAGCCTACACACACACACACACACACAAAAAAAAAAATAGAAAGGGTTTCAATATTTTGGTATTGATTGATATATAGTCCTATTTAGTCAATGTGGTAAAGTTTCAGATATATATGTATGATTTTATAAGTAACATTGCAATAAAGTTCCATAAGTTAGATAATGTATTTACTCACATGAGCTAAAAATCAACTTCTACAGCATTTACTAATCAAAGTTACTGTAAATTTCAACATTTACACCCTAAAAAGTGCTAGTTTATTATAACACAATGTTAGGTTAAATATAGATGCCAAAGCTGAATTAGTTATTCAGTTAAATTTAAATGACGCATTTTGTTTTGTTCATGTTTGACCCAACGTTTGGTTTACAAACTAATGCATTACTTAAATCCACAGTTGTACTAATATTAATATTAGTTAATGCACTGAGAGTTAACAAGAACTAACAATGTACGACTGCATTTTCATGTAGTAACACTGGCAAAGAATAATTCATTCATTCATTCCTTTTCTTTTTAGCTTAGTCCCTTTATTGATCTGGGGTATCCACAGCGGAATGAACGCCAACTTATCCAGCATATGTTTTACACAGCGGATGCCCTTCCAGCTGCAACCCATCACTGGAAAACACCCATACATTCTCATTCACACACATACACTATGGACAATTTTAGCTTACCCAATTCACCTATAGCGCATGTCTTTGGATTTGTGGGGGAAACAGGAGCAACTGGAAAAAACCCACACCAACACAGGCAGAACATGCAAACTCCACACAGAAATGCCAACTCACCCAGCCGAGGCTCGCACCAGCGACCTTCTTGCTGTGAGGTGAGAGCGCTACTCACTGCGCCACCGCGTCTGCCTCAAAGATTAATATACTGTGATAAATGTATTGTTCATTAACTAATTAAACCTTATTGTAGAGTGTTACCATTTTTTATTATTCTATTTTATTCTATAATTTGTGTTGGATTTCTTCAATCCCTAATGCAGCAGTCTGTGATTTAGCTAGATGTTTTTACAATGTCTGACCTGACAGAAAGAGTTGAGATAAATTGGAGCTCTTTAGAAACTCCACAAGACTCTGAGCAGCAAAATAAAATCTTCTTTCGGAAGAGCAGAAATAGAGAGAACGGCCTAACCATCTCATTTCCCTCCATGACAGAAATTGAGCTTCTATCTTTTCTTTTTTTTTCCTCTCCAGAAAGAGATTCACACATGCGGAATGTAGCGTGTCGTTTGTCTTCAGTCATGCGAAATGCCGTCCGTCAGTTTTACTGCAGCCTGGTTTCCTCTCCGCACAGTCACGATAAATGATGGAGAACAGGAGCAAAATGAGGAAGAATAGAGAGAGAGAGAGAAAGAGGGCTGCAATGTTTCTGCACAGATATGGCTTTCAAATACTGGCTTATGGGTCGGAATTCATACGCTATCATTCAAAATGACGAACCAAAATAACACAAGGTTCATTTATCCCTCCAGGCTGATGTTTTTTTCTTTTTTTACTTCATGGCTTTAGTTACAGAGGTGCAAAAACAGCTCGGTGTAAACCAAACTATTTTACAACCATATTGCATGGAAATAGCCATTACTGCATGTTGGGGTGAATGAAATTCTTGTGAGGGAAGACTTCTGACTAAGAGCATAAATACTACTCCAGCTCATCCTAATAAAAATAAATATATAGGTTTAATGAAGAAAAAAACATACTCACTATGCATGTTTAGTCTTGACAATCTACCAACAAACTATAAGAAGGAAATGGTTTACATTATTTTGTCTTTATCATTTCATTGGCTATTTCTTATAATTTGGTTGGCCATTTTAAAAACAACACTTGTACTGCTGCTAAATGATAGTAAACACAGACTTTCCGAACTGAAATGAACACACATTCATGATAGAATTGAATTAATGTGCTTTGACAAAGCTATCTGTAGAATTTGTATCCAAAATGAATGAATGACTGGTGGATGGATGATTGAGTCAGTAAATAGAATGATGGATGGGTATGTGAATGGATAGATGGATTGGTGGGTGGGTTTATGGATTAGTGGATGGATGGATGGATGGATGGATGGATAAATGGAGGAAGAATTGATGGATGTTTTGTTGGGTGGGTTGGGGGATTGGGTAAATGGAATGATAGGTGAATGGATGGATAGATAGATGGATGGACCAGTGGATGGGTGGTTTTATGGAATGATCAGGAGATGACGACTGGTTTGGTCGTGGATGGATGGATGGTTGGGTGAATGGAATCATTGATGAATGGATGGATGGTTGAGTGGGTGGTTGGGTGAATGGAATGATGGCTGGATAGGTGGTTGGATGGATAAAGGGTTGGTTGGTTGGTTGGTTTGGTGGGTTTGGCAGAATGAAATGATAATTTGGATGGGGGGATGGTTGGGTGGATGGCTGGAATGATTGGTAGATGGATGGAATGATAGATCAATGGGTGGGTGGGTGAATGAACAGATGGATGGGTTTATGGATTAGTGGATAGATGGTTGGGTTGTTGAATGGAATGATAGATGCATGGATGG
>CAIGQZ010035066.1:3864744-3877195 GCA_903798205.1 Danio tinwini
ATGGCTGGATGGGTGGGTGGTTGGGTGGATGGATGGAATGATTGGTAAATGGATGGATGGATGAATAGATGGTTGGTTGGTTAGTTGGGTGGGTGAATGGAATGATGGCTGGATGAGTGGGTGGTTTGGTGGATGAAAGGAATAATTGGTAGATGGATGGATGGATGGATGGTTGGTTGGTTGGTTGGGTGAATGGAATGATGGCTGGATGGCTGGGTGGTTGTGTGGATGGATGAAGGGTTGGGTGAGTGGGTGGGTCAATGGAATGATTGGTAAATGGATGGTTAGTTGGGTGGTTGAATGGATTGATGGGTGGGTGAATGGTTGGTTGAGTGGATGAATGGAATAATGGGTGGATGGATGGTTGGTTGGGTGGATTTATGAATGTATCATCAACCGTAAATGACAAACTGACAAAACATTGCTGCAGGTCTGATACAAGTTTTTTATGGATGAAATGAAAAGAACACTGCAGTGTTTGGGTGTTCTGTCTTTGTCTTAGGTCATTTGTCAACCGAAATGTGTGTATTCCATACAAAGCATGAAGCTGATTGGTCAGTTCTTGTCATGTGACACAGAGTGTGCTTGTGACATTCTGAAAAGTTGAAATGTTTTCAATAGCCTCCATTAGAAATAACGAACTTGTGCACACAAAATACGAAAATTGTGATTGCCCCCTAAGGCCTTTAATTTAGACCCCCTAGTTTTCCACGATTTTGTGATCACTGAATTCAACGCGAAATCAACAAAAAGTTGAAATTATTTGCAATCCTGCAAAATTCTTAATTAAAACGCAAAATAATCGCCTAAAATTTAATCTCATAAAACATCCAATTCCAAACCATATAATCAAAATAGATTTAATTCAGTTTGCAATTAATAGTTTTACGTAGGGCTGCACGATAACAGAAAAAATGGTATTCCCGATAAGTTTGCTCAAAATGTTAAACAAGATTAATAATGACGAATTTTCCTTTGTGTATATGTATTTATATATATTCTTATTAAACTTCACATCCGCAAATATATAAAAACACAACTTGTAATAAAACTTGGCGGGATTAAATACTTAAAATTAGAATTGGATACTTTTTATATAATTTAAATTTCGATTCCTTTTGTCCAGTTTCTGCATGCACATTTTTTTACTCGCTACACTGCCAGGAACTTCACTGCTGGAGAGCACCTTTAATAATAATTTAAACATTTGTTTAGAGATGGACCGCAAGATGTGCTCAAAAGAGTGGCTACATGTAGTGAATAACGATGGCAGTTAAGTGTAATTATTGTAATAAACTAATAAGTTATATGGTGTCATGACCAACATGACAAAGTGTCTGTAGTTGGTTCACATAGGCCTACTTTACAAACATTTAAATAAAAGAATGGCATGTTAGGTTCATTGTGCATCCCGGGTGCAACCAACAAGAGTTGGATAAGGCGCCACCTGCTGGATTAGCATTATTTTTCATTACATGAATAATGTTTCTTACAATGAATATTTAATAAATATATCGTAAGTTAAAATGTTGCCAATGTTACCACTTAAAACCTAAAGCAGCAGCGAGGTCTTAAAGTCTGCATTAACCGGAAACTGCAACAATTTTTTTTTGTATTGTGATGCAGTTCCTAGAGAAACATAATATTACGTAAGAAAACAGTGGACGTGGCTTGCTAAAAGTAAAATTTTTTAATTAAAATGTTGAAAGTGTTAACTGTTGAAAGCTAAAATAGTGGCGAGGTTTTAAAATGTATGGAAAAAGTCTTTAAAAAGTCTTAAAAGGTATTGAAAATCATACTTTCCCGTTACTTGTTTCAAACCTTTAGAAATTGCTTTCTTCTGTTGAACACAAAAGAAGATATTTTAAAGAATGCTGAAAACCTGTAACCACTGACCACTGACCATAGTAGGAAAACAAATACTATGGAAGTCAATGGTTACAGTTTTTAACATTCTTTAAAATATCTTCTTTTTGTGTTCAACAGAAGAAAGAAACTCCTTGTAACTCCTTGAGACTGAGTAAAAAGTGAGTACATTTTCCTTTTTTGGGGGGTGAACTATCCCTTTAATGTCCCAAATTGCAATTTTCATGTAAATGAATGTAGAAATCTATCTTTAAGTTTTACAATTTAGATGAAAACTGTGTGATGTATTGATTTGAGTCTCTTAAAAACATTTTTTTACATAATTGTACTTGTAAAAAAAGGGAAAGAAAAGGAGAGTGTGCGTGTAAAATGTGTCATGCCATTATCATCAAATGTACAATATAAAAATGTTGAAATTCACCAGAAATGCATTTGAATATTTCTTAAACAATACGGCTGATTTCTGTGTCCTGTGGAAGCCCTTTCAAAGCTAACGTTGTAAATACATAGTTTCACACATTTCGGACGACGTAACAGCTTAATTTGAAAGGACACGCAATAAACATTGTTCACAAGTGATAATTGCCATCTATTTAATTTGTTTTCTTCACACATCACATGCCACATATTTAATCTCAAGCTCTGGTTGTCTCCCTGGTAACAAAATTCACGAACCTGGTGTAAAAAAATGAAAATAACTAGGGGAAAATTGTTCATTGTGGTGGAAAATCAACCAAATGACAATTAAGATGATTATAACAATCACATGAAACATGAGTATCTTCTTTTATGTAGTTGTACACTCACCGGCCACTTTATTAGGTACACCTTACTAGTACCGGGTTGGACCCCATTTTGCATTCAGAACTGCCTTAATCCTTTGTGGCATAGATTCAACAGGGTACTGGAAACATTCCTCAGAGATTTGCGGTCCATATTGACATGAGAGCATCAAGCCGACAGTACTGCCGCTCACTTGATATTTTCTCTTGGTCGGAGCGTTCTCTGTAAACCCTAGAGATGTTTGGGCGTGAAAATCCCAGTAGATCAGCAGTTTCTGAAATACTCAGACCAGCCCGTCTGGCACCAACAAACATGCCACGTTCAAAGTCACTTAAATCACATTTCTTCCCCATGTTGATGCTCGGTTTGCATTGCGTTACTGCCATGGTATTGGCTGATTAAAAATTTGCATTAACTAATTTGTCAGTTAGACAGGTGTACCTAATAAAGTGGCCGTTAAGTGTTTATTGGATACTTAGTTTTTTATTATTGTATTATTTTCACTTATAGTAAGTTAAGTTTAGCTAAATAAAATTTGCAAATTTTACACTTTATTTAAATCCAAATATTAATTAAACAATTAATTTGAAGCACTTTCTAGTATTTTTGAGTGTAAAAAAAGTCGTATCCCATGAAAGTCAGATTTAGCGGAATACGAATTAATGGGACATGGGAAGTTTATTTACTTATTTATTTTTATTACTAAACTATATACACTGCTTGATTATTTTATTGTATTTTAGTGGTAACTTACTGGCAGCACTGTTGCCAACAGTTTCACAGTAAAATAGCCTTCTTTTCTTCTTTTTATGGTAAAATATCCTTTACCACATTTTAATTTTACAATATGACAATTTTTACTGTACTTTTACTGTAATTTACTTACATTTTACACTGGCAGTACAAAACCCTTTTTTCAGTATTTACTATTGAATTTAATACATTCCAAATAAGCGGCGAGGTCATGTACAACCGTATATTTATTATTCATTGACATCATAATCATTTTAAATGGTTTACAAAGGTAATTCTGTTTCCCATCAGTCTATTTTAAATTCATTTTGTAAGATGTTAATTAATAACTTTTTCATTAACTGTCTCATTTTTGTCTTAGTAGCAGTACTTAATTACTTTGATTACAGTACAATACCACAAATTCCTATTATGTTGTAATGACCCACAACGCATGTTATACCACAGTAGTGAACTGTAAAAAATGTATGTGGTATTTTACTGGCAATTTTTTGTAAATAATAAGTCTAACAGAGATATGATATATAGCTATATATAATCAGTGTTGGGAGTAATGCGTTACAAAAGTAATATATTACAGTAAGGTTTTACATTTTCTTGTAACGCAGTAGTGTAAGGCATTACTAATACATTTTCAGTAATATTTTACTCGGTACATGTTCAGTAACGCGTGCGTTACAACAAACTTCGCCCGCAAGACATTAACAAATAAAAAAATACAGCAGTTATATTTCCTGTTCGTGGTTTGAACACAATAGTTTGAACGCGGAATGATTTCAGTCTCTGAGCTCGAGGTCCGGGGCTATTGGCTCAGCCCGGTTCGCAGTAACGTTAAGCCCTAACGCGCAGCGGAAAAGCGGCAAATAGATGAAAATGGCAGAAGACAGTACATTCGCGAGATGGACGTACGTGCATATTGCGTTAATTCACTGACAGGTCGAGAGCGCATTCATGTAAGACGAGCGAGCTAACGCGCCGGTGTTACCTCTGTCCGTGGACAAAACTCCTCGCGTGCACTAAACACACGGCTGCTCACATGATCTGCTCTCGCTCTGTCAGAAGATGCAGACTCACAAATTGAATTTGTGCCTTGTGTTTCCTCCTCTTTTCATGCTTTTGCTCTCCAGAGATCCTACTGTTACATTGTTATCCCAAGAATGTTGATATGGTTTATATATTGCTACACTATTTACCTACAGGTTAAGGTACATTATATAATAAATACTTGTGTTTTTAAGCGTTTGGTATACTGCCTATGCTTTAGGCTAGTATTATTTACAACTTGTTAATGAATGCTTCAGCATACTGTAGTAATAAGAATAATAAACTCTTAAAATGAAATACAACTGTAGTTTTACTACGTAAAGTGTGGTGAATTGTAGTATAATATACCCTATGTTGTAAAAAAACTACAGCATTGGGTCATTTGTTTATATTACACTTGTTATGTTACCATAGCAACTATAGTATTACCACAACAGATTAATTGAAGTACTTTACTATGCTAATATGTGTGTTCAGGGGTTTGAAAGAACGTGAGAATTTGCCCGCGAGCAGTGTATATTTGAGAGCTTGCAAACAGTTTTGTCCACAGAGGAAATCGGTGCACGAGCATTATATTGAGAAAGCTATGTTCATCATGCTCACTTTGTGCATGACAGTTTTGTGTTGTGAGCAACTTGAATTAAAAAGTGAACACTATAATGGCAATAATAGGAAGAGAAAAGAAATCTGCATTTTGTCATGACATTGGAGTTTACATATACAGTAGGCCTGTTTTGTCTAATATGAATATAGTGAAGCTATTCACAGATATTGCCAGATAACAACTTTACCTCTACCATACTTCTAACAGATAATTTATGAATGTGACTGTCATCCTTTCTTGCCTTGTTTTGAGCCTTCACGTTGCCAATTATATACTATATTGTTCTACTTAATGTAAAATGCTCTGCAGTACATTTGGTAGTTTTAGAATGTTAAGTTCTAATTCTGTAGTTATTTTAGTGAAAGTAACTAAAAAGTAATATAAGAGTAATGTAACATATTACAATTTTGAGACAGTAATATTGTAATGTAAGGGATTACTTTTAAATAACAGTAACAAGTAATCTGTAATGTATTACAGTTTGGAAGTAACTTGCACAACACTGTATATAATATACAATGTATAATTATTTACTGTATAATATAAAAAAAGCTTAACAAAATATTTCCCAAATGATGTTTAACAGTGCAAGGAATTTTTCACAGTATGTCTGATAATATTTTATCCTCTGGACAAAGTCTTATTTGTTTTATTTTGGCTAGAATAAAAGCAGTTGTTATTTTTTTAAGAACCATTTTAAGGTCAAAATTATTAGCACCTATTTTTTTTCCGATAGTCTACAAAACAAACCATCATTATACAATAACTTGCCTAATTACCCTAACCTGCCTAGTTAACTTAATTAACCTAGTTAAGCCTTAAATGTCACTTTAAGCTATATCTTACAAAATTCTAGTCAAATATTGTTTACTGTCATCATAGCAAAGATAAAATAAATCAGTTATTAGAAATGAGTTATTAAAACTATTATGTTTAGAAAAAATCTTCTCTCCCCTAAACAGAAATTGGGGAAAAAATAAACAAGGGGGCAAATAATAATAATAATAATAATAATAATAATAATAATCACCCAGATAAATAAAAAATAATATCTATATAAATATGAAGATAAAAATGATCAAAATGGGCTAATATAACAAACAAACAAGCATTTAAATAAAATTATTATTAGTTCATTTCAATAATACCTCATTTAAATAATATATTTTCATAAAAACAATACAATTCCCATTGACTTGCATTGAAGAAAAGTCTCACACTTCATCAACAGAACAGAATGTCTATAGACACTAATGCAACACATTAAAAACCCATCAGAGTAACTAAGAAACTGCATAGCGACCCAAACACAATCTTTTACTTGTTGTTATTGATAGAGCTCTCATATCAAAATCCCACAAGAAATAATTTTATATATAATAAACCGTACAAATCCCCACACGGCTGCAGCAGATGTGACTGTTTCTCAGGGTTTTAACTCGGTTTTAAATCAGAGCTGCTGCATTATAACTCATAACACTCGCGTCTGATTGGCTCCACTAGGAGGGTCCCTTTGTCTCCTCTCGGCCACACAATTAGAGTTTTCCCATCTCTGATTGGTCATGAGGTGCGACAGCGGGGTTTAAAACAGACGTGGGACCCCCAGCTGAGAGACCAGCTTTTAGATTTTTTTACAGGCGGAAAAACCCCTGTAAAATAACAGTTAAATTACAGAAATTTACTGTAAAATAATGGACATTAAAGGGCACCTATGGTGAAAAATCTACTTTTCAAGCTGTTTGGACAGACATATGTGTAGGTATAGTGTATAGACTGTCATATTGGGGTGATATAAACACACCCAGTCCTTTTTCTTCAATTTAACAACATAAAAACGGTGGACCAATTGGAGCCGTTTTGAGATCGACCGCAACTTGAAAAAAGTCAAAGTGATGTCACCAAAGAAACACCCTTGCTCTGTTTTTAGATGTAAGACTCATTGGGCTCAACAAAAGATCAACAGTGTTTGTGAGTTTTGGTGTGTTTGCATACATGTGTACTTTTCATTGCGTCTTCCTTAAACTTCAGCGGTTTGCATTTCTCGCGGTCACAGAAGCTCCCTGTCAACTTAACTAGGTGCAGCTAGAAAGTGCGAGCGCGCTGCCTCACGTGCGCGTCCCTCCATTGGAAATAGCAAACTAACGACGCGCAGCGCCATGCATTTCTGAATTCTTAACATAGGTTTCTTTTAGAGTACACACACCTTCCCCACAAGTCGGTGGCTGTCTGCGGATCCCAGCCATGACGTAGGACACTGTTCATATTTCTGCCCCACCACAGAGCGCCATCTAAATAGTTTCATTTTAAATATCATGCAAATGTGTGCATCTGGTGTGCGATACTTTCAACTGTCATGTGCGCCGTGTCACAGCGCATCTGATGTGTGATGCCCTTAAGTCAAAGTTAATTCAGTGTTCTTGGTTACTAGTCTCGGTGTACAAGCTCGGAGCTTTAAACTAGCACAAAGTTGGCTGTAAACTATACAAAGACACAAATGATTTTGTACTCTCTGCTTGGTCTGTGTCCGAGTCGTACATGTACAGCTGAATGCTGGTCCTCTCACTTATGTTGCTTCTCTCTGTCTGCCTGTCTGTTTCCATACACAAAGCGGGGGAGCTCTTGGCTCCGCCCCCTTGCTAAGTTGGGTGAGAAGTGGAAACTAATTTTCATGTGAAGCAACACGCCCCTAAAACAACGAACTGTGTACACGCCCCCAAAATGACACTTTTTAACACATCATAATAAAAATATCTGAATTGTGTTTTAAACTGATCCTAAACTGGCACATAACCATAATATTAATATTACATCTTAAAAAAGGGGTAAAATAGGTGCCCTTTAAAATACAGAAATTTCCTTAAATTTCAATTTTTGGTAAATTTCTGTAATTCAACCTCTGTTATTTTACAGTAAATTTTTGTAATTTAACGGTCGTTATTTTATGTTTTTTTCCACCACCCCAGCTGCCAGAAATAAACCAAAAAATTAGATTTTTTTACAGTGTAAACAACTTTTTTTTTTTTAAAAAGTCACTTTAGACAATTCTTTGGTTTTTAACAAGGTAGATTTTCTTTTGCGTCAAAACCAGCTAAATCCACTTGTGCTTTTTTTTTGCAAAAACCTCTAAATCCACTGAAAAATCACTAAACATGCAATTAGAAATTATTTTACCAAACATAAAACATATTACACAAACCACCTAAAATGAATACATAAATCTGTTAATAAGTGGCGGTTCATTCCGTTGTTGTAACCTCTGATAAACCAGGGACTAAGCAGAAGCAAAATGAATGAATGAAATCTGTCAAGTAAATGCATTAATCAATAACAGCAGAATTGACGTTAATTAAATCTTAACAATCTGTTGCCATTTCTGATATGTGGGGATTAGATTTAGTAAGTAAAGCAATGTAAACATTGCAAAGTTTGTTAGATTCAATAATGTAGTGTAAAAACATTGTAAAACATCAATATCTGTGCATTGTCCATTAATAAAAAAGTAATATAATTTATTGACGTAATACAAATAATGTATAGTTTTATACATTACATTTATCTTTTGAAAAATAGCTTACATTAGCAAATAAAACAAGGTAGGCCTACTGGGCAAAAAGAGGATGTCTCTCAGATACTTTTAGAAGCTGTCATTCATTTATTCTCAGCAAACCCAAGGACTTGGTATCTTGTTTATCTTCATAGCAGCCATGTGGGATAAAAAAAACGACATCTTAACTTTTATCTTTCGTGAAACAGAGTTGCTGTTTAATGTATAGTAAATCGGACTCATTCAAAGTAGCGTCGCTTCGAAAAAAAAAAAAACGGTTTGCATGCTACACTTCACAACTGTACATTGTGTTTTCTTTTCCTTATAATGCACAGAGTTTTGAGGTACGGGATGTTTTCATTTGCCTTTCACTGACAGTCGGACAGGCTCATCCAGTTCATCAAACCCCATCTTTTAAAATCGAAATCGAAAGCGGAATAAAGCCGGCGTATCAGCGCGCTGCTACATTGAACACATATGATTCGATTCGCGCCTTCTGTCTGGTTCTCAGAACATAGCGACTTTTGCTGTCAAAGGCAAGTGGCGTTCAGAGGCTTTTGCCAACAAACTATTATTTCTGAATGCACTGACGCTGCGATTTAGATGATTTGACGCAAAATGATTTGTTGAATATGAAAAACAGCACTGCAAGACACTTTTGGTTTTGACAAACAGAACTAAGAATCTGTAATTTTAATATTCAGCTGAATAACAATAGAGTTAAATATTCATTACTGTGAATAATTTACTGTTACTACTACTGTTGCTGATAACGCTAAATGTAGAAATCTAACAATGTACAACCCATATTTATTTTAAATCTCATTTTCAATAAATGATTCAGTTATTCACTCATAAAACTCCATGTTTCATTGCTAGATGGATCATTTTTGACAAATTATTTAGAGACTAATTTTTTATTGGCTGGTTGTTGCCACCTTTTGGCAGTAGTGGAAAAAAAAAGAAAAATCACACTCAAGTAAGAACCCAATCCCATTTCTATTTTTGTACCCCTACCCCTTGGCCCTTAAAACCAAGTGTGAAGGAAAAGGGCTTCAAAAATTACCCCTAAAAAATGGGACAGCACTACAACACCTGCACACGTCATCATTTGTCATCTCATTTGATCTCTTGCTTCATATAAGATCAGACGATCACGACTGCTGTAGTTATTCCAGTTTGTTATCATAACGATATAATGTGGCAATAAGATCGTAACTATACTACGCATTTATACCGTAGCCATAATCATCTACGTAAACACACCAAAAACAACACTAACATTATAGCAGACACTGTAAAACGCTCATTCTCAGCCACTAGACTTTTCTGACAGGGTGTTCGAGTGTCATCGAGTGTCAGAATGTTGTGGGACTGCTGTACAGGAGTTATTATTAGGGATTATAGATAGAGAAGTTTAGCGTTTTTTATTTTAACGTTTTTAAAGCATGACGGTAAAACACGTGTTAGTGTGGTTATGAATATATTAAAACATGTGTTTGTTTGTTGTAAAAATCAGTAATAATGGCAAAAAATACTAATTTGTAACTCTCCTTAGAGGATTGGGACACCCCTACCGCTCGTTTTGCATGTTCACATGAAGAGGTAGGGGTGTCCCAATCCTCTTTAGCATGAAGGCGTAGGACTAAGGAGAAGGGGAAGGGGAAGGGCTAAGGGGTAGAATTGGGATTGGGCCTAAAAGTACCATAACTTGCCTAAAAATGTAGTGCAGGTAAAGTAAAAGTATCTGTTGATCCACATGCAGCTGTCAGTTTGACTTTCATTCACTGTCATTCATTTTAAAAATACACCCGCTCCATTGTATTTATATATGTTTTACTCAAACGCATAAACTCTACAGGTGCCTGATAGTTAGATGTGGAGCTAACATTAGTCAGATTTACTCTAGTGAACTGGATCCATGTTAGCACGTCATGTTTGATGTGGTCATTTCACAGTAGGAATACACACAGATTCGAAGATTCATTCTCGCCACCTACAGTGCAATTCGGCCAGGTATACATCCGCGCTAAATATCAAGGTGAAAGTCATCATAGCTTGCGTAGAATAGACCCAGCTCCCAACCCAACATTAAGAATAGATTATCGCCGATATTTTTTTCAGCGCCCGATAAGAGTCTTGCATTAATGCAGCATGTCAACCCCGATAACGGCCCATTACTAATACTATATATATAAATATCGCTGTAAAGTTTTTATTTTGATTGCGCAAATAAATAGCAATTAATCTTTTTACAGCCCCAGTATATTTATAGGTGAAATAAATGGTTTCTAGCACAACCAAGATCAATCTCTCACATTTAGCCACACAAATAAAGGAAAATGTAACACTGAGAAGCTTTTTTTGTAGTAAATAAATAGCTGTTATATAAATTACTCTCTAACACTGAAGTAATGAATTGTATGCTGCTGTAAGACAGAAAACAAAGCAAAGCAAATCAGCTCTGAAAACAGCCTGAATAGGAGAACAAAAGCATGACTGGATTACCCATATGGGCATTTGGGCACCATTGGCACCACATTTAGGAAAGAAAATAGGACTGGAAAAAAAGCACTGTAAATTGATCAATAGTGGAGCAAGTACACAAATCAAGCACTTCACTACAAGTACTGACAACTTAATCAAATAATATTCCTGAAAAAATACTAAATTGAACCAGTGAATCATTAACTAGTGATTCACTCTGATTATTTAATCATTGAATTCTTAACTGAAGACTCACTCTGACCAATTCATTTGAATCAGCGAATCTTTCACTGAAATCTCACTCTCGCCTGGGTCATTCGAATCAGTGAGTCAAAATGTCTACTGATGTATTAGCAATTAGTGAATTGTTGAATGGAGATTCATTCTGGCTGGATTATTTGAATCATGAGTCATTAATTAGAGATTCATTCTGATCTTGTTGTTTGAACCAGTAAAATGTTAACTGGAGACTAAATCATTTGAATCAGAAAGTCAAACCTTCAAACTAATAAACTAGCGATCTATGGGTACACAAGCGATAACAGCTTTCTCCAATCACAATTTAGTATTTAAATGTTTATGTTACTCTGACCAATTAATTTGAGTCAGTGAATCACTAAATGAAGACTCACTCCTGGAATCTTGCTCTGACCAGATCATTTGAATCAATGAATTGTTAACGGAGATTCATTCTGACCACATAATGTGAAACTCACTCTGTGAAACCAGTGAAACTCACTCTGACCTGGTTCACTTGATTCAGCGAGTCAAAAATTGTAGGTGAAGAATAAAAAAAAAGCAACAGCAGCTCTCCAATCACAATTTAATATTTATATATTTATTTACTTATTTTAGTTTTTGGTGAAAATAAAACCCTTTTAACTTCTAAATCAACTATTCGAGGTTCAACAGGATATCAATCTCTTGCTTTCAGCCATACAAATGAAAGAAAATCTCTTTGTAACACTGAGAAGCTTAGTTGTAGTAAATAAATAAATAGCTGTTAAATAAAACGCTGTCTAACACTGAGGTAATGAAATGCACGCTGCTTTAAAACTGTGAAGATCAGAAAAACAAGCAAATCAGCTCTAAAAACAGCCTGACTGTGTTTGGGAGAACAAAAGCAGGACTAGAGTACCCATATGGGACTTTGGGCACATAATCATTGGCACCACGGAAGCAAGAAATACGATCAGGCAAAAATCTGAGTAAAATACAGATAGCCTTATTAAAGGTAATTCTTGTAAAAGTGTCATTTGAATCAATGAGTTTTTAGCTGGAGCAGATTATTTGAATCAGTGAATTTACTGGAGAATCGATCTGACTGGATCATTTGAATCAGTGAATTATTAACTGGATAATCGCTCTGA
>CAIGQZ010035066.1:3883273-3894878 GCA_903798205.1 Danio tinwini
CACACACACACACACACACACACACACACACACACACACACACACACTCACACACACACACACACACACACACACACACACACACACACACACACACACACACACACACACACAGACTGTAAACACAAGCGTCCTCATTGATCTATTTGACTGGATCTCTGGTAATTACTCAGCAAGCGTCTCTGATCTCCATCTGTCCCCGGTGTCCCGCATTACCACACACACACACACACACACTGACTGCCATTCAAATCAAATGACACAACTGAGAGGTGCGGCGCAATATTTCGGCCTTCCGCTGCAAATGAGATCCTGTTAAAATACTGCGCAGAATTTAATTCCCCATCATTCCGCTTAATGGCCGCCGGCATTTTTGCGGTAGGGCACATATGAGAATTACTCCATTCTTCTTGCGCAGTTACAGCCATCTATCAGTCCAAGCGTAATTATTCCCCTGGCGCCGGAGAGCTGACAGGCCTATTGCCGGCTCACTCTCCATACAATAGAGTCTAATCTTTGCCAGTGAGCTGTGTGGCGCAGCAGCCCTTCAATGCCTGGCACACTTGAATGGGATGGGGCGGGGCTGGGGCGGGGCTTACAGATGGCCAGGGTGGTGCTGACTGGGCTTTTGGGTGATGTGGGCATATGTGAACTATTAATGTACTCATTAATAATTATGAATGAGAGCGATCAGCTTGAAGATGCAGGAATGATGTGCTCAACTGGCCAGTGCCACAATTTCAAACCACTGCAGCAGTAAAAAAAACAACAACATAGTGCTGTCAAAAGATGAACTGCGATTAATCACATCCAAAAATAAAAGCTTTTATGTGTGTACTGAGCATATTTATTTTGTATATGTATATATTTGAGAAAATGCTTGTATATATATATATATATATATATATATATATATATATATACACACACACACACACACACTCACCGGCCACTTTATTAGGTACACCAGTCCAACAGCTTATTAACGCAAATTTTTAATAAGCCAATCACATGGCAGCAACTCAATGCATTTAGGCATGTAGACATGGTCAAGGCTATTCTGTGGGCGCAAATGCCTTGTTGATGCCAGAGGTCAGAGGAGAATGGCCAGACTGGTTCAAGCTGATAGAAAGACAACAATAACGTTACAACCAAGGAATGCTGAAGAGCATCTCTGAAAGCACAACGCATCCAACCTTGGATGGTAGAGTCAGAATTCGGCATCAACAACATGAAAGCATGGATCCCTCCTGCCCTGTATCAATGGTTCAGGCTGGTGGTGGTGGTGTAATGGTGTGGGGGATATTTTCTTGGCACACTTTGGGCCCATTAGTACCAATTGAGCATCGTGTCAACGCCACAGCCTACCTGAGAATTGTTGCTGACCATGTCCATCCCTTTATGACCACAGTGTGCCCATCTTCTGATGGCTACTTGCAGCAAGATAATGCGCTTTGTCATAAAGCGTGAATCATCTCAGACTGGTTTCTTGAACATGACAATGAGTTCACTGTACTCAAATGGCCTCCACAGTCACCAAATCTTAATCCAATAGAGCACCTTTGGGATGTGGTGGACAGGAGATTCGCATCCTGAATGTGCAGCCGACAAATCTGCAGTAACTGTGTGGTGCTATCATGTCAATATGGAACAAAATCTCTGAGGAATATTTCCAGTATCTTGTTGAATCTATGCCATGAAGGATTAAGGCAGTTCTGAAGGCAAAAGGGGGTCCAACCCCGTACTAGTAAGGTGTACCTAACAAAAGTGGCCGGTGAGTGTGTGTATATACAGTTAGTACACACAATGTAAATACACAGTTATTTCGGAAATCAATTCAGCGTGTAAATTCTTACAGTGGATTAGGAGTATTTTCTAGCTGTTGAGTGTACAGTACATGGGTTGTACACTCATTATTGCAGTGCACTGTGGGACAGATTGAGTGCACTTCAGAATGTCCACTTTAATTTCAGTCACCACTACAAACAGTGCATAAATTAAGGGTATAGGGCATTAAATGATTTATAAACAGCCTTTTCCTACAGACTGCTCATAACTTTTGAAGTTTGGTTACCAAAATCTAGATAAAATCTAACTTTAATCTGAAAAGTAGACAGATGATGCCTTGTTTATCTCTTAGCTGGTGAAACTAGTATTTAAATCTAAGGGCCCTATCATACAGCCTGCGAAATGCGGCACAAGTTGCAAAGCAAATGTTGTTTGCTAGTTTTAGCTTGATGCTTGTTTAAATAGCAAATGCATTTGCGCTCATATGTGCGCCCATAGGCGTTCTGGTCTAAAAAAGGCGGTGTGTTAAGGCGCATTGCTATTTTGAGGAACTAAAATAGACTGTTCAATAGACCAGCTAAGAGGAGGTCTAACATCCAGCGCAGAGCACGTTAGTTGTGCGCCTCGCTTAAACATTGCTTAATACACACAGGATATACAGCAACACGCAAATATCTTTACAAATAAAAATAATTGAAGGATCAAAATATTACAAAAAATTATTATTTTCTACATAAATATAAAAAACACTGCCTTCATCTCAGGGCGCTTTTTCAGTTTATTCATGACAATTTGCTTTTGTATACTGTTATTATTATTAGCAGTATTATTTATTATATGCAAATTTATATTTGTTTTATTAAAAACAGGCTTAGATTTGCCCACCTGTCAAGTTTTAGACCATATGGGCCATAGCATGTGTATTTGGATAAAACCACACTTCGTTTTTATTGTTCATTTATTAGTTTGCTGGAAATTAGAACTGAATTCAGCATTAGTTTTTGAAACAACTCTTTGCGCTTAACAAAAAAAATTAATTATGTAGGCTAATGGATGTCTGTGCGTACAGCACCTTTCCTTATCCACGGAAGAGAGTGAAAGTGAAAGTAAAGAATGAGGAGGCTCATTTTCACGCTGCAGATGCTCTGTTTAACTGTTTTCTCGCTAGTGAAGCGCTCAGTTATTCCACTTACAAATTCCGCCATGTAAATAGCAAATGCGCTATGGCAGGACGCAACTGCCTCTTGAAGGGAATGGGAGATGAGACTCTGATTGGTTTATTCTCAAAACACACCTGTAACTCATTAAGAAAATAAGCTCAACCATGTGCCGTGGTGCAAAGAAAAATTGTTAAAATAGGACTCTAAGTCTCAACATTGTGGCTATACACCCAAAATGACTGGTTCAAACGACTTATTTAAAATGAGTTGAAACAACACAATTTTTTGGTATTTTTTTGGGACAACTTAATTGTTTTATGCTCAATCCACTTAAATTTGTACAAACGATTAAGTTAACTTTATCCATTTGTGTTGGGACAATATAAAGGAATTAGGTTAACTTAATAGTTTTTACAAATATAAGTGGATCGAACATAAAACAATTAAGTTGTCCCAATACAAAAATCAACAATTGTGTTGTTTCAGCTTATTTTAAATGAGTCGTTTGAACACACAGTAACTGACCGTATGTCTATACAACCGGCCACTGAACTGTGAACTGGATTGATACAGTGGGCGGAGCTCAGAGCTGGAGCATCAGATTGTGGGCGGAGTTAAGACTCACGGAAGGTTGAGTGACTACAGGAGTGTGTCAGACCTCTTACCTTCCTCCTCCTTCAGACCGAAACATTTCCATTCACAGCTGACTTCAGCTCTCTCTTAACACCTGCCTCGGCTGCGCTCGGGGAAAAAAATGACATCCTCAACTGTTACAGAAAAACTCAGAAATCTTTCTCCCTGACAGGAGCCCTGCTGCGCTCTTAGCTCTCACACTCGTCTGTTTGAAGCTCCACATTTTACATTCTCAAAGGGCATTTATTGTGTGTGACACCTTTCCAAAGATCCTGTCAAGATCTTCTGTCAAAGTATTTTACATGGAATATATTTCCATAAGACTTGATCAAAGTCTCCGCTGCAGTGACTCTACTGATGACTCTATTAAGGAGAAGACAGATGATTAAAGATGTTTTTAAGTCATTGTGTTACTAATGACGGCTGCTTTTATATTTTGTTGTCATATAAACTATTTACATAAATATTCACGTTAAATGTGGTCTGAATCAGTTTGTTTAGATAAAGTAAGGTTATAATATCCGATTCAAGTAAATCAGTTTGTTTAGAAACAGTACGCAACATCATAATATACGATTACAGTTTTTCTCAGTCGCTTTGGTGCATTTCTCATAACACTATTTACATTTGCACAACAGTTGCAAATGCATTTCTCAAAACAATTAGTAGAAACTGCAAAACCTAGTGCATAACCTGCAAAAGCGTGTCACTTGCTCAAAATAGATAGCTCATTCCTTAAAAGCAAATATTCATGTCAATGAAAGTGTCCGTGTCATCAAAATGAAAAGTCCTGACACCATTGTTTATGAACAATACAGTCAAATGGCTTTGTCATGTTTTCATTAGGACCCATGCATAAAACTCAGATTTTGGTGACACTTTCTGGAAAGGCTCAAGACCGCACTACACTATTTGCACAGCCATTTGAAAACTACTGTAAAGTTAGACATTACTGCATTTAGTGAGGTATCTGAGTACAAGACACTGAATATGTATGTTTCACATTTTTACTGCAGATGCTCTAATTTATTCACAGCATTGTGCAAAAGAATAAATACACCCTTTTTTTTTTTACAACAAACAAGCTTTCTTTGGGTAGAGCTGTGCACAACTGTAAACAATATTGCAGGACATATTGGAACTGAACCTACAACATACACAGGTCTGTAAATCATTCATGAAACTGTTCTATTTAGAAGACATTTTCAGGAGAAAAAAAATATTGAAAGTTTTTTAATAAAATGAGCTTGACAGATTTTGGCAACTAGTTCAACATTTGTGTATGTAATGACTCAAGTAATGAAATGAGGACTATTGGTTTTATATGGAATGACTATTCAGCATCCACAAGTTTAGCTCATTTTGACTGACATGACATAAGCAAATGATACTGTTACAAACAGAAGAGAGTTGTATGAAAGCAACTGATGCATGTCCAAAAGCATTTGCAATTTGCTGGAAGGAATGAGAAACTGCTACTATGATGTGCACAAATGACTAATTATTTTGAGAAATGCATTAACTGTTGTGCAAATGTAAAGTGTTGTGAGAAATGCACCAAAGCGACTGAAAAAAACTGTAATTTAAGTGAATCGGTTTGTTCAGATTCAGTATGTAATATTACAATATCTGATTCATTTAAGTGAATCGGTCTGTTCATATACGGTACATAAAATTACAATATCTGATTCATTTAAGTGAATCAGTTTGTTCAGATAAAGTATGTAAGGTTATAATAGCTGATTCAAGTGAATCTGTTTGTTTAGAAACAGTACGCAACATCACAATATCTGATTCGTTTAGGTGAATCGGTTTATTTAGATAAGGTACGTAACATTACAATATGCAATTTAAGTGATTCAGTTCATTCAGATACAGTACATAACGCTACAATATCCCATTCAAGTGAATCAGTTTGTTTAGAAACAGTACACAACATCATAATATCCGATTCATTTAAGTGAATCAGTTTGTTTAGATTCAGTATGTAAAATTAATATATCAGGTTCATTTAGGTGAATTTATTTGTTTAGCTACAGTATTCAACATTGCACTATCCGATTCATTTAAGTGAATCGGTTTGTTTATATAAAGTACGTAATATTACAATATCTGATTCATTTAAGTGAATCAGTCTGTTCAGATACGGTACGTAAAATTATATCTGACTCATTTAAGTGAATCAGTTTGTTCAGATAAAGTATGTAAGATTACAATAGCCGATTCAAGTGAATCAGTTTGTTTAGAAACAGTACGCAACATCAGAATATCTGATTCGTGTAGGTGAATCAATTTATTTAAAGTACGTAACATTACAATATACAATTAAAGTGAATCAGTTCATTCAGATACAGTACATAATGCTAAAATATCCAATTCAAGTGAATCAGTTTGTTCAGCTACAGTATTCAACACGGCAATATCTGATCTATTTAAGTGAATCGATTTGTTCAGATACAGCAAATAACATTACAATATCCAATTCATTTAAGTGAATCAATTTGTTCAGAAACAGTATGTGGCAATATCCAAATAATTTAAGTGAATCGGTTTGTTCAGATACAGTATGTAGCATTACAATTTCTGGGTCATTTAATTGAATCAGTTTGTTCAGATACAGTATACTGTATAACATCACAATATCCGATTCATTTAAGTTAATCGTTTTGTTCATATACAGTAGGTAACATTAATATATCCAATTCATTTGTCAATCAATTTGTTCAGATAAAGTATGTAAGCTTACAACATCTGATTCATTTAAGTGAATTGCTTCGCTCAGATACAGTACGTAAAATTACAATATCTGATTCATTCTGGTGAATCAGTTTGTTCAGATACAGTACGTAACATTACTATATCTGAATCGGTTTAATCAGACTGTTAATTAATGCTAATAATATAGTAAATAATGTTCAATCTCTTACCTATAGTGTCAACAGCCATGACTGTTGATTTTGGACTGGTTTTAATGTTTAGTTTTAATCTAAAAAAAACCTGTCACCATTCACTGCCATTATATGAATCACCAAGAACCACGGATTCAGCTCAAAATCTTTAATGTTCTACTGAAGAAAAAAAGTCCCCCATACATATCTTGGATGACCTGTGGAGTAAATGAACATTTTTATTTTTGGGTGAACTATCCCTTTAACGCAACAGAAGTCTGACTTCTTCAAATGAAAGAACACAGATGAAGGAACAAGCCATTCACACAGTGTTTCTCCTGACGCTGTGGAGCTAATGATTCTAATGTGAAGAAGACATGAATGGAAACCCACCCGAAACAGCAGGCGAAGAAACAACCATTACAGCTCTCCAAGCGGCAGTGATGAGTGATGCTTTCATTTGCTTTCTTCTGGATGTTTTAATGTGTGAAGAATGCCATGCGTCATATTGGACTCCGTGCGGCTCTTTATATCAGTTATACTGAGGCCTTCAGGAGCTCAATTGTGTCTGTGTGCAGCGGTAATAAAGCACATTTCTCTAAATGGAAAAAAAGAAAAGCTGCAATGTTTGAGACTGGAGGAGAATTTGAGTGGAAGCAGATTCATAATAGGATTTTTATCATATGATATGAATTTGTGTTCATATTGTGTTCATATCAATTGATATATATATATATATATATATATATATATATATATATATATATATATTTATGGCACTTCTCGTAAAGAGTGGGGGTATAACCCCATTTTCCTGGCCAAAGTCCCTCAATCAGCCCTTACGATCATGGCCTCCCAAACTTACTTTATTCTAAACTCATCAATTTCTCAAATAATTCACTTAAAATCTGTCCTGCACTTTAAAATATTCAAATGATTCAGTCTAGATAAATTCCAAACGCTCAGTTATTCCATTCACTTTACTCTGTCTTGCACTTTAGAATACTCAAATGATTCAGTTTAGATTCATTCTAAACTCTTCATTATCCCAAACGAACCACTTTTTTTTGCGGTTTCTAATACTTGAAAGTCTGTAATCTTTCTGAATTCAAATGATTATAGATAGATAGATAGATAGATAGACAGACAGACAGACAGACAGACAGACAGACAGACAGACAGACAGACAGACAGACAGATAGACAGATAGACAGATAGATAGATAGATAGATAGATAGATAGATAGATAGATAGATAGATAGATAGATAGATAGATAGATAATATGCAAACAATTAACTTTTGAGAGAATTTGGGAACATTTGTATTATCATTATATTATTATTATTATTATTATTATTCATTCATTAATTTTCTTTTCGGCTTAGTCCCTTTATTAATCCGGGGTCGGCACAGCGGAATGAACCGCCAACTTATCCAGCACAATTTTAGGCAGCGGATGCCCTTCCAGCCGCAACCCATCTCTGGGAAACATCCACACACACTAATACACTACGGACAATTTAGCCTACCCAATTCACCTGTACCGCATGTGTTTGGACTGTGGGGGAAACCGGAGCACTCGGAGGAAACCCACGCGAACGCAGGGAGAACATGCAAACTCCACACAGAAACACCAACTGACCCAGCCAAGGCTCGAACCAGCAATCTTCTTGCGGTGAGGCGACAGCACTACCTACTGCGCCACTGCGTCGCCATTATTATTATTATTATTATTATTATTATTATATTGCTAGAGAAGGCTGCAAATATATGTCAAAAATATATAATTATTATTATCCATTACATACATTATATAACACCTTTTATAGAGGTACTTTGTACAGGTACTTGCCTGCAGTCCCAACCTGTGCAAAATGTGCAAAATGCAACAATGAAGACCCCATACTGTTACCCTGTGAATTTCAGACAGGCGGGCATTCATTTTATTTTATTATTTTATTTTATAGTTTTTTTTAGAAATCTGATTTACTGAATTCCTTCAGTTCAAGCTGACTCGGCTCTTTGCCATTTACAGTGAATCTAATGCTTTTTCCCTATCCATCAAATGTTCTTTCTCCAGCACACAAACCTTTTATGCAACCAATCAAATACTCAGCTGGGCTTCCAATTCAACTTTTACTGCATGTTGTGGAGTTGTTTTATCAAACCGTATAGACATGAATCAGCAAGCCAGACACCGACTGTCTCACTTTATAACACTTCACATCTAAATATAGCCGGATATTCAGGTAAAACATCACGACACATTATGAGTCTTTTAAACACCACCACAACATTTATTAAACTTACAATACAGTATTCCAGCATTACAGACCATGAAAAGCTCTATAATACTTCTTGAAGACATAGTCATTACAGCAAATGACAGCAAAACAGATAGAAGGGGATGAATACTCTAAAAAACATTATAAAGTGCTCATATTGTGATGACCTTGGATTCAGAATTGCTAGATTATGCTTCACACTTTCACTGTAAATAAAATCATCTTCATTGTCAGATTTGGAACAACAAGCCTCTTATTGTCTCAAACAATAAGCTCAAAATCAGTTCTGAATGTTCAGAAACCAAATAATTCAGTGTAGACTCAAATGATTCACTTTTAATCTGTAATAAACTTTAGAATACTTAAATGATTCCCAAATGGTTCACTCCAACTTTCCAATACTTAAAAGTCTGGATTCACTGTGGATTCAAATGATTCACTACATCTGTTCCAAACCTGAGTCAACCTCAAACAGAGTCAGATTTTCTTCTAACTCATCAATTTCTCAAATAATTCACTTAAAATCTGTCCTGCACTTTAGAATACTCAAATAATTCAGTTTAGATTAATTCTAAACTCTGAATTGATTCATTCACTTTACTCTGTCCTCCACTTTAGAATACTCGAAAGATGAAGTTTGGATTCATTCTAAACTCTTCATTATCCCAAACGAAACACTTAAAATCTGTTCTGCAGTTTCTAATACTTAAAAAGTCAGTAATCTTTCTGAATTCAAATGATTCACTACATCTGTTTCTAACTTGAGTAAACTCCAAACAGAGTGTGAATTCATTCTAAAATTCTCAAATGATTCTTTTAAAATCTGCCCTGAACTTTCAAATACTCAAATGATTCAGTCTAGACTCATTCTAAAATATTCAATTTCTCAAAAGATATAATCAGAATCTGTTCTGGACTTCTGAATACCCAAATGATTCTTTTTAAATATGTCCTGAACTTTAAAATACTCAAATGATTCAGTCTAGACTCATTCTAAACTCTTTCATTTCTCAAATGATTCTTTCAGAATCTGTTCTGGATTTCAGAATACCCAAACAATTCTATATAGATTCATTTTAAACTCTTTAATTTCTCAAACAATTCACTTTAATCTGTCCTGCATTTTAAAATACTCAAATGATTCAGTCTAGATTCATTCAGCAAACTCTTAAATTATCCATTCACTTTAATCTTTTCTGAATGCTCAAATGATTCAGTCTAGATTCATTCTAAACTCTTAAATTTCTCAAATGACTCACTCAGAATCTGTTCTGTACTTCTGAATACCTAAATGATTCTATATAGATTAATTTTAACTCTTTAATTCATCAAACGATTCACTTTAATCTGTCCTGCACTTTAAAACACTCAAATGATTCAGTCTAGATTCATTCCAAACTTGTCAAACTCTCAAATTATTCATTTACTGTTCTGAATGCTCAAATAATTCAGTTTAGATTCAGTCTAAACTCTTAAATTTCTCAAATGACTCACTGAGAATCTGTTTTGTACTTCTGAATACCCAAATGATTCAGTCTAGATCCATTCCAAACTCCTTAAATTCTCAAAGATTTCACATTGAGCTTAGAATCAAACAACTGGCACATTATGAGTCTTTTACACACAACCACAACATTCATCCAGCTAACAATACAGGACTCCATCATTACAGAACATGAAAAGCTCTTCAGTTCTTCTTGATGACTTATTCATAACAGCAAACGACAGCAGAACAGACCGAAGTGCCTGAATACCCTAAAAACTTTTCAAAGTGCTTATAATCTGATGACCTCGGATTTCGAAATGATAGATTCTCCTCTACACCTCCGCTGTGAATGAAATCCCCTTCAGCGCACGTCTGGATAACAAGATCTTCGATTTAAAGAAAGCTATAAGGGTAAAAGAAATCCCTTTCATTGAGCCATGGGCCAAAAGCAAACAGCATGTCTAAACTAAGTACTGGTTTTGGTTTATAGCTTGCTGAGAGAGCAGGTTTGATTTGACAAATATGTCTGGTCCAGTTTATTGTCAAGTCGTGTGGTCTTAATTCCTTTAGAGTGTGTGTGTGTGTTCAGGTGTGCATTGAGTCATCATAAATCTGGTTGTGTTGACGATACAGCCTTCACTGCTGACCGCAGATGAACATTTGAGCTGACCGGGACAAAAGCGAGATTCATGGCTGATGGCTGCTGGTCTAGACATGGTAAAAAGCACTTTTTGCATCTTCGATGAGGATTATGCTAATAGAACAGTTGACTTTTGGAAGTGGACATTGATGAATGTGACCTGAATTGTGAAGTAAATTGTCAGACAACGGGATCTAGATTTGTTTAGAATACTGATTGGTGTTTAGAATGTTGATTAATTGGGATCTATTCTGAGGTCTAAAATTCAGAAACAATTATGTATAAATTCACCGTGAACTCTACATCTCTTTTGAATTAGAGAGTATGCAAACACTTGGGTCTGAATTCATTCTAAAGTTTTTTTTCTAAATTTCTCAAATGATTCAATCGAATCGCTTGTGATCGTTAGTAAACTCAAACGATTCAGTCTGGATTTACTCTTCACTCTTCAAACTCTTCAATTTCTCATATGATTCACTCCAAATCTGTTGTGAACTTGAGTAAACTTAACAGCTATACTTGAATTAACTTTAAAACCATTTTCTGAAACGATTCATGTTGGAATCTGTTGTGAATGTGAAAAAACTTAACAATTATATCTGGAGTTACTCTAAACTCTTCAATTTCTCAAACAATTGACTCTGAATCTGTTGTGAACTTAAATAAACTCAACAACCGTATTGGGATTCACTCTAAACTCTTCAATTTCACAATTGATTCACTT
>CAIGQZ010035066.1:3894888-3907700 GCA_903798205.1 Danio tinwini
GATACACATTGAATCTGTTAAGAACTTGTATAAACTCAACAACCGTATTGGGATTCACTCTAAACTCTTCAATTTCATCATTGATTCACCTCAAATCTGTTGTGAACTTGAGTAAACTTAACAGCTTAAATTCACTTTAAAAATCTTAATTTTATCAAACAATTCACTTTAAATCTGTTGTGAACTTGAGTAAACTCAACAATCATATTAGGATTCACTCTAAACTCTTCAATTTCATGATTATTTCACTTTGAATCTGTTGTGAACGTGAGTAAACTTAACAATTGTATCTGGATTCTCTCTGAACTCTTTATTTTCTCAAACGATTGACTCTGGATCTGTTTCGAACATGAGTAAACTCAAACAATTCAGTCTGGATTCACTCTAAACTCTTAAATTTCTCAAATGATTCACTCAAAATATATTGTAAACTTGAGTAAACTCATCAGATATACTTCAATTCACTTTAAAATCATCAATTTCTCAAACGATTCACTTTGAATCTGTTTTAACTTGAGTAAACTCAACAACTGTATCTGGATTCACTTTAAAATCTTTTTCTCAAACGATTTACTTTGATTCTGTTGTGGACTTAAATAAACTCAACAACCATATTGGGATTCACTCTAAACACTTAAATTTTTCAAATGATTCACTTCAAATCTGTTGTGAACTTGAGCAAACTTAACAAATGTATCTGGATTCACTCTAAACTCTTAAATTTCTCAAACAATTCACTCCAAATCTGTTGTGAATTTGAGTAAACTCAACAGCTATATAGCTGGATTTACATTAAATTCATAGTTTTCTCAAACGATTCACTTTTAATTTGTTGCAAACTTGAATAAACTCAACAACCATATTGGGATTCACTCTAAACTCTTAAATTTCTCAAAGGATTTACTCCAAATCTGTTGTGAACTTGAGTGAACTTAACAGCTATACCTGGATTCACTTTAAAACCATAGTTTTCTCAAATGATTCACTTCAAATCTGTTGCAAACTTGAACAAACTCCATAATCATATTGGGAATCACTTTAAACACTTAAATTTCTCAAACAATTTACTCTGATAACCAAATTTTAGTTTACAGTTTCTAAAAGTCTACAGTTTCTCAGATTTTTGACCCTAAATTTGTTCTAAACTATATAATACTTAAATGATTTGATTCATTTTGAACTTAAAACCCAAGACAATTGACTCCAATGTTTCAGTCTAATTTGAATCTTTTGATTTCTTAAACACTAATGGTTAAACACACACACACGCACACGCACACGCACACACACACACACACACACACAGCTTTTTTTCTAAGTCTCAGATCGCTTGTGAAGCTACAAAACAGCTAAATTCCTCCCATCTGAATGATTAATAAGGCCAGCAGATATTTTATCACGAATGCAGCGTTTCTGAGGACGGCTGAGTTGTGCTCAGCAGCAGATGGCATGAGCTGCTGAAGGTTTTCATCATGAATATAAAGAATAAAAACGCTTGTGGAAGGACTTTAACTCCACTAACCAGCAGAACGCAGCCAAAGTGCAGCGAAGAGGCTCCCCCCCCCTCTTTCCTTCAGATGAACGAGCAGTTACAATGAAACGACTCGTTGGGCTAATGGAGAATGAGAGAGAAAAATGAGAGGAGAAAAGAAGCCTCTAGAAGCTGCTTCATCAAAGTCCAGTTTGCACCATGAGCCCATGGAAATCACAACATTAGCCAAGCATATTCTGAAAAAACTAGCAAGATATAACCAGATCTAAAAGGGCTAGTTATGTACTCATCTTCCATTTGTTCAAAACATAAAAGAAGATAATTTGAAGAATGTTGGAAACTGGCTTCATCACACAGATTTTAGAATATCACATGACAAAACATCAACGGAAATAAGAAAACGTTGAAAAATTCTATTAATGCATATAATAAACATGCGTCAATTGAGTTGAATACTTTTTAATCCAATAATATAAGCATTCAACTACAATGGAAACATATTTAAAGAATAAATTCCATCTCGTTTCATTCATTCATTCATTTTCTTTTCGGCTTAGTCCCTTTATTAATCCGGGGTCGTCACAGCGGAATGAACTGCCAACTTATCCAGCATTTGTTTTACGCAGCGAATGCCCTTCCAGCCGCAACACATCTCTGGCAAACATCCACACACACATTCACACTCATACACTACGGACAATTTAGCCTACCAAATTCACCTGTACTGCATGTCTTTGGAGTGTGGGGGAAACCGGAGCACCCGGAGGAAACTCACGCGAACGCAGGGAGAACATGCAAACTCCACAAAGAAATGCCAACTGACCCAGCCGAGGCTCGAACCAGCGACCTTCTTGCTGTGAGGCGACAGCACTACCTACTGCGCCACTGCGTCGCCCCATCTCATTTCACTCCATCTTAATAAATTTAAGTTTGAATAATTCTGTAAAAAATTGAGCAAAAGAAATTGTTTTATATAGTAATTTCCAAAAACTTTCTTTCATGATCATTTTCACAATAACAGGACAGAGTTTGTTACAGCTCTGAAACGCAACTTTATTTACGATGAACGAAACAAGCTTGCAGAAATAATATTTCATTAATATTTATTGCGCTGTAGTTTCATAGGAAGGGACTGTTTTTGTTTTCTTGAAAATATGGGATGGAAAATTGTGTTTCATTCGCTCAAATGTTGCTCACAAATTTCGCAACTTTGGATACATAGCTATTGACTTGCATAGTATTTATTTTCCTACTACGGATGTCAGGTTGAACATTCTTCCAAATATATTCTTTTGGACAAGTACTGTAAATGCTAAGTAAATCGTATTTTTTTGGGTGAACCATTCCTTTAATGTCATGTTTAAATAAAGGTGTTTATATAAATATTTATGAACTGTTTGACTAGTAGGAAAGAACTGTAAGCCCCTCCCTTGCACAAGCCAGCTCTGCTCTGATTGGTCAGCTGGTTGTGATTGGTCTTTTCATAATCACTTTGTGTCAGTACCTAAACACTCATTTTGGAGTGTTTATATGTCAGAGGCAGACATTAAATATGCAAATTAGTTACTTTGATTGTGTTAACACATAGATCGATAGTAGGCAAAAGATAAAAAAATTAACAATTCTTTAAGACTCTTTCTTTGAATAAAGTAAACATTCTTTGAAATATCTTCTCTTAAATAGGTGAAAATGGTCAGTAAATCAGTTTTTTTTAAGTTAACTATTCGTTTAATGTCATGTTTAGATAAATGTGTTTAAACAAATATTTATTTTTACTGTTTGACTAGCAGGAATCACTGACGAAAATATGCATTTGATATAAGAATCATTCTGCAATGTTTTCAATATGCTTAGTTTGAATCAATTCAGTGCCAAATGTTTGTAAGCCCCTCTGCAAGCCAGCTCTGCTCTGATTGGTCAGCTGGAAAATTTTTAATTAGCCTTTCTATAACCAGAAACAAAACGTTCCCACATTTGTATGTCATGGACAGAGAGGAATTATGCAAATTAGTTACTTTGATCATGTTTATGTAGATCGTAGCAGGTTACAGATTCAAAAATATAATGACTCGTTAAAGCGATTCACATTTGACTCTTGCTTTTGAGAGACACAATCGTTATTTATCACACGCTTTTTTGATTCTACAAGCCAACTCTGATCTCATTGGTCAGCTGGCCAAATTTTGATTGGTCTTTTCATAACCACTACATGTCAGATTCCCACATTCATGTCATAGACGGGCATGAATTATGCAAATTTGTTACTTTGATCATGTTAATGTATATTGTAGCTGGTTAAAGATTAGAAAATTTAACGAATCGTTAAAGCGATTCAGATTTGACTCTTCCTTTTGAGAGACAATCGTTATTTATCACACGCTTTTTAGATTAACGACTTTGCAGAGTGTGAAAGACAGCTACATTACAAACCACAAATAAGAGTTTTCGAAAAATCACGTGACCTCCCATGTTTGTGTTACATGCTGATGTAGATCGAAGCAGGTTAAAGATTCAAAAATATAACGACTCGTTAAATTGATTCAGAGTCGAATCTTCATTTTGAGAGATGAAATCAATATTCATCATGCACATTTTGGATTAACAACCTTGCAGAGTGTTTACATTGAAGGACAGCTACGTTAAAAACAACAAATTTAATATTTTTCGAAAACTCATGTGACCTGCTTTTTAAAAAGTGAGTAAATCTTATTTTTTGGGGTGAACTACTCCTTCAATGTTATGTTTAGATAAATGTGTTTATATGAATATCTATTAACTGTTTTACTAGCAGGAATCACTGATGAGAATATGCATTTAATATTTGAATCATTCAGCAATGTTTTCAATATGGTTCTTTTGTATCAATTCAGTGCTTAAGGTCTGTAAGCTCCTCCCTTCTACAAGCCAACTCTGATCTGATTGGTCAGCTGGCCAAATTTTGATTGGTCTTTTCATAACCACTACATGTCAGATTCCCAAATTCATGTCATAGACGGGCAGGAATTATGCAAATGTGTTACTTTGATCATGTTAATGTATATTGTAGCAGGTTAAAGATTAGAAAATTTAACGAATCGTTGAAGCGATTCAGATTTGACTCTTCCTTTTGAGAGACAATCGTTATTTATCACACGCTTTTTAGATTAACGACTTTGCAGAGTGTTTACATTGAAAGACAGCTACATTACAAACCACAAATAAGATATTTTTCGAAAAATCATGTGACCCGCTCTTTAAATAGTGAGAAATCATGAACATTAAATGTTATCTGTATGGTTCGTTTGCATCAATTCAGTGCTTAAAGTCTGTAAGCCCCTCCTCCCTTGCACAAGCCAGCTCTGATCTGATTGGTCAGCGGGACAAATTTTGATAGGTTTTTCCATAACTACTTTGTGTCAGAAACAAAACTCCCATGTTTGTATGTTACATGCTGACGTAGATCGTAGCAGGTTAAAGCATACCTGTCAACATTGGGATATGAAAATAAGTGATATGCCCACCATAATAAGGGATTTCCCCGACGCCCCCACCTCCCTTAAAAAATCCCCAAATGACTAAATATGTTGATTTGGAGCTGTTTCTTTGTAAATAAACAGTTAAATGGTCAATAATATGTTTTATGATTATTATTATTTACAAAAGAAAAATAAATATTATACATTAGCAGCAAATACATTAGCAAACAGTTTAGCTTATTAAAAATATTAGCTATTATAATGAAATAAAATCAAGCTATCAAATCTCATTAGCCGTTTCTTTACTGTATACCTTAGACATTTTGATTAAAAAGCAACAAATGAATCTCTTGTTTATTTAGATTTTGTTTCGTTTGTTTTCGATTCATTATTTCGTTTGATTACATTGAATAAAAGGTGTCACTTTAAAAATGCAACCATCGAACATTATAAAGAAAGCATTCGATTGCTGTTTTTGCTCATTTAGGACGAAATTAGTTGTGTTTGAAAAAAAAAACCACCAAGATCCACATCTTTAGATATTATTATTATTAATTATGTGTATATGTCTGTTTAAACACGCACCCAAAACCCAGACTTTCGCTCTGTTTAAAATCGCGTGTACAGTTTGGGAAACAGCCTGATCACTATGGAGTGCGTCAGCTGACAGTCATGCACCGCTATATGAATGTTTTGAGGTTTGCATATGAAGGGGAGACGGCACCTGTAATAAATGAAAAGGTAATCCAAATATAAATTTATATTTATTTCAAAGTGTTTTCATGCCTAAACAAAGCGTAAGCACAGAACAGACTCACATTTAAAAGCAAAGGGCGGCCCCTGGTGGTTTGGCGGTATGGGTTGCGTATAGGGAGGCTCGGCTCTTTAATGTTTATTGCCACCCTTCAGAGAAAGACTGAAAATACTGGAGAAATACTGGAAAATACCTTTACAGGATGATAGTGGGAGAGAACTGTAAAATACGAGAGAATCCCGGGAAAAACGGGAGGGCTGACAGGTATGGGTTAAAGATTCAAAAATGTAATAGTTTATTAAATTGATTCAGATTCGACTCTTCATTTTGAGAGATAAAATCAATATTCATCATGCACTTTTTTGGATTAATAACCTTGCAGAGTGTTTACATTGAAGGACAGCTACATTACAAACAACAAATCAAATATTTTTCAAAAACCCAAGTGACCTGCTCTTTAAATGGTGAGTAAAAATTGGTCTAAACCAGTGTTTCCCAACTCTGTTCTAGGAGACACACCAACAGTACATATTTTGAATGACTCCCTTATCTGACCCATTCATTTTCATTTTGGGGTCTCTTCTAATGTTCTAATGAGTTGATTCAGGTGTGTTTGATTAGGGAGAGGTTGAAAACGTGTACTGTTGGTGTGCCTTCAGGAACAGGGTTGGGAAACCCTGGTCTAAACGATCTGCCTAACATCATGTTTCGATAAAAGTGTTTATAAAACTACACATCACCGGTCTGACTGGCGGGAATCTCATAACTCGGATGATGACGATAGGACTTGAATCTGTGTTTGAACAGAAGCTCGGGAGCGAATCCTCGCTGTTTGAATCCCCTTATCAATGGCCTGGAGGTGAAGACAGAGGATTGTGGGCCGTAAAAAGTCTGGCAGCAGCCAAATAACGGCTCAGTTCAGAGATAAGAGCTGCCATTCAGACAGACTGACACACCAAAGACTGCCGGTTTAGCCATTCCAGTGCCCTCAGACGCACAAAAGGCTTCATTTATCTTCCTTAACACTCTTAATGACCTCCAGACAGGTGGATCAGGACGTTCCTGGAGGACACTACGCTGAGCGACGCACGCGGACAAACATCATGGAAGTATGGCAACTCAATCATCAAAACTGCTCAATGTGTTTAATGGGGAAGCTGCACTGGAGCTGTCAATTAGTCAATAGCTAATATAATATTGTTATAATCATTTATTCATTTTCTTTTTTTAGCCTAGCTCCTTTATTTATCAGGGGCCGCCACTGTGGAATGAACCGTCAACTTATGCAGCATATGTTTTACACAGCGGATGCCCTTCCAGCTGCAACCAATCACTGGGAAGCACCCATACACTCTCATAAACACGCAAACACTACAGACAATTTAGCTTACCCAATTCACCTACAGCATGTCTTTGGACTGTGGGGGAAACCTAAGGAAACCCAAGCCAACACGGGGAGTAGATGCAAACTCCACACAGAAATGCCAACTGACCCAGCCGAGGCTCGAACCAGCGACCTTCTTGCTGTGAAGCGACAGTGCTACCTACTGCGCCACCACACCACCCTTGTTATAATCATTAAATCTATAATATATAATAAATTAGAACAATTGTGAAATCAATTCAATATAAAATTAGTAAAATTAATTATAATAGCAAATCATTTACACATTTAGCAGATGCTTTTGCCCGAAGCAACTTACAATTAAGGAGGCGTTCAGCGATTCAAAAAGAAGAGCTCATGCAGACAAGTAGTGCTAATTATAGATTAATTATAATTCATTCCTAATTAAGGAACTGCTAGTGCTCAGAGAATTAAGCGCTAGAGTTAGGAGGTGATTTTATTTTATTTTTTTTAGAGAGAGAAGAGTGTTTCTACAGGTGGTTTGTCAAGCCCACTCACCTTCATAAATGCACAATGTTTTTATTTTATTTGAATGTTGAGTGATTTTAGGAACGTGTCTGGTGCAAAACTAATGCAGATGTCAGTTAATGAGATGAAAGAAGGTGTTTTCTACAGGTGGTTTGTCAAGCCCACTCACTTGTGTGAGGCACACTTAGAATTCCATAATGTTTTAAGGTATAAATACACTCTCAGAAATAAAGGTACACGAGCTGTCACTGGGGTGGTACCTTTTTAAAAGGTACACATTTGTACTTGAAGGGTCCATATTGGTACCTCAAAAGTATATATTAGTATATTTTAGTACATAGAAATTTTAGGAGGAACGCTTTTGTACTTTTAAGGTACTAATATGTACCCTTTAGGTATTAATATGGACCTTTTAGGTACAAATGTTTATCTTTTGAAAAAGTACTAGCCCAGTAACAGCTGGCATAATTTTATTTTTGAGAGTGTATAAATATATTAAAATATAATATAATATAATATAATATAATATAATATAATATAATGTAATGTAATGTAATGTAATGTAATGTAATGTAATGTAATGTAATGTAATATAATATAATATAATATCATATATGCATTGTTAATAATATATATAACATTAATAATATTGAATTGAATTGAATTTATAAAGTGATAAATAGCATGTTATTGTAAATAATTATAAGCAAAAAGGTATTGTACATATGAATATAAAAATATAAATAACCGCAATTATCATTCCTAAAGTATAGTACAGTTCATTTGCTTTAACCCTTAAACATGTATCATAACCACCTGGTTGACCTTTTATCCATAGGTTATAATTATTATTTTAATTGCTATTTTATTACTATTTATTAGAGTTGTGGCAGCATATTATTCAATACAATTTGTGCACCAAAAAATATTTTCAAGGAGTGCACCTTAAAGGGTTAAAGATTAAACATATTATACATTAAAATTCAAAATATAATTTAATAAAAGTTAATAAAATAACAATTATGCATCTTTTATATTGTTAATAATTGTCAAAAAAAATATTGCATGTACATATGAACTAATAAATTAAATTATAAAATAAATTATAAAACAAAATAATTATTATAATCATTGTTATTTGAATTAAATATGAAATATATATTATATTATATTATATTATATTATATTATATTATATTATATTATATTATATTATATTATATTATATTATATTATATTATATTATATTATATATCAGAGGCACAACAAGAAGGTCACTGGTTTAAGTCCCAGCTGGGTCAGTTAGCATTTCTGTGTGGAGTTTGCATGTTGTCCCAGTGTTGGCGCTGGTTTTCTTTGGGTGCTCTGGTTTCCTCCACAGTCCAAACACATGCACTATAGGTGAACTGAATTGACTGTAGTGTATGTGTGTGTATGAGTGTGTATGGATGTTTCCTAGTGTTGGGTTGCAGCTGGAAGGGCATCCGCTGTGTAAAACATATGCTGGATGAGTTGGCGGTTCATTCCACTGTGGCGATCCCTGATTAATAAAGGGACTAAGCTGAAAAGAAAATGAATAAATAAATATCAGACTTTTTGAAGTAAAAAACATGAAGCGGCTTGTGAATGGCATTTCAGTGTGTTGATTTGCAATGATATACATACAGTAAGTGTTTTAAAAACTCCAATTCAGAGTTTGATTTGAGAATCTTATTTTGTGCTGGATGCTTGAAAGCAGCAAAACACCTCTAAAAGGCATTTAAATACGCCTCATGAACACACACAGTGTTTTTGAAGCACACAGACGAGAACAGCTGGGAAATGTGCTTTTTTCACCTAAATGTCCTTCAGCACATCAGTGGCTCTCAACAGCACCACAGCAGGAAAGCCATTGCAGAGTCTGCGTCAAATCAGAACATCCATTCATCACAAACAGCCTGTATGTGCTGCTGTACACATCTCCACAATCACACACACACACACACACACACACACACACACACACACACACACACACACAACAGCAGCAAACACACCAACAGAGAACACAGAGATGTGCAGTGAACAACTCACTGTGCTCATTATTAACAAACATGTGTGGAAAAAAAACAAGCCATTTACAAGTCTCAATGTCGATTTAAAGTTTGTATAAAAGTTAAAGGTAATCCACTGGAAAAAAGAAAACTGACAAACTGAAAAATCTTTTGACATCATTACAGTTTTGTGTCTATTTTTGGAGCTTAATATCCCTAAGAGAGAAGTCTGACTGATAAACGAATGCTTCTAAACGAATCAATTGACTCTTCACAAAACTGACTATAATGATTCGTTCACAAAGCAAACGGAACAATTCCTAAAGATTCAAAATCTTTTTGGACCCCTTAATCAACTACTGTATGAGAGAAGTTTGACTCTTTTAAATGAATCAATTGATTCTTTTGACAAAAATGATTTATTCACCAATCAAAAAAAAAAAAAAAAAGATTAGGATTATTTTTTATCTATTTTGATATTCTGTAATAAACTATGAGAGAAGTCTGACTTGTTAACGAATGCTCTTTAAAATGAATCAATTGATTATTTTCACAAATCTGACAATAATGATTCGTTAACAAAGCAACAATTCATAAAAATTCACATTCTTTTTTAATCCTATTTTTCTGACATTAGAATTATTTTGTGTCTATTTTTTGGAGCTTAATATCCCTACGAGAGAAGTCTGACTTATAAATGAATGCGCTTTTAAATGAATCAAATGACTCAATTCACAATACTGACTATAATGATTCATTCACAAAGCAAACCGAACAATTCCTAGAGATTAATTTTTTTTTTCTTTTTTTGGACCCCTTAATCAACTATGAGAGAAGTCTGACTCTTTCTAATAAATCAATTGATTCCTTTCACAAAACTGAAAAATAAAGATTAATTCTCAAATCAAACTGAAAAATCTCTCAATATTAGAATTATTTTGCATCTATTTTTGGAGCTTAATATCCCTATGAGTGAAGTAACTTATAAACGAATGCTCTTTTAAATAAATCAATTGACTCTTTTCACAAAACTGGACAATAATGATTCATTCATAAAGCAAACCAAACTATTTCTAGAGATTGAAATTTGTAAAAATATTTATTTTTTGGATCCTTTAATCAGCTATGAGAGCAGTCTGACTCTATGAAATGAATCGATTGATTCTTTCTACGAAACTGACATTAATGATTAATGCACAAAGCAAACCAAACAATTCCTAAAGATTCAAAACCTTTTTTTGGACCCTTTAATGAATCATGAAAGAAGTCTGACTCTTTTAAATGAATCAACTGATTCTTTTCACAAAACTGACAATAATGATTCATTCACAAATCAAAATGAAAATTCCCTTAAGATTAGAATTATTTTTTATCTATTTTTGGAGCTTAATATCCCAGTGAGAGAGGTCTGACGTATACAGTACAGGAATGCTCTTTAAAATGAATCAATTGACTCTTTTCACAAAACTGACTATAATGATTCATTCACAAATCAAACTAAAAATCAAATGAGATTAGAATGTTTTTTTTATTTATTTTTGGAGCTTAATATTCCTATGAGATATGATAGGGATATTAAGGTAAACTATGAAAGAAGTCTGACTCTTATAAATGAATCAATTGATTCTTTTCACAAAAAACAACGATAATATTTGAAGAACCAAACCGAACAATCCCTTGGGTATGTTCATAAGAAAATATGCAAAAAGTTCTAATATTAAATTGAACCATTTGATCCTGTTCACAACAACTGAAACAAATGAATCATTAATGAATTAAACTGGACAATTCAATGAGTCAATGACCACTAGTACTGATTAACCTTGAAAGGGAATATTTTAAATTGTGGATAACTCTTATATATGTTTAAAAAGAGGATAATACAGACCAGTTTTATATTATTTCTGAAGCTTTACATCCCTTTACTCAAAAAAAAGCGTTTTCTGTTTGTTTAAACAACTTATTTAAAATAAACTGAAATAACACAATTCTTGTGCTGTTTTGGGGACAACTCAAATGTTTTATGTTCACTCCACTTAAATTTGCAAAAACTAATAAGTTAGCTTAATTCCTTCATGTTGTTCACTGTAAAACAAATGCTGGATTCCACACAATTCCTTCATGTTGTCCCAACACAAACTTATTAAGTTATTTGAACATAAAACAATTAAATTGTCCCCAAAACAACTCAAGAATTGTGTTGTTTCAACTCATTTTAATAGATAGTTTGAACAAGCAGCAAAAGTCTTTTTTTTTATTTAGGTTTGATCACTATCAACCTCTGTTCCATCTAAAAACAACATTACACAGAGTCTTCAAAATTCTCATTTCATGTTTGATAAAAACAAATAAGCGCAGCGCTGTAACAACACGGGGCTGAATAAACAAGAACATGACTCTCATTTCATTTGTTTTAACTCATTCTGTCACCTCAGGCACTCGATAAACATGAAAATCAATGTGTTTGCAGACCGCAACACAAACTATGGAGTGGCTGCACAGATTCAGGTGGCATCTCTGTACTGGCCTGCAAAAAAAAAAAAAAAAAAAACTCAGCACACAACACTCGCTTTTCTGTCTGTCACACTCGCTGAGGAAGAACACGCCAATAAACGGCTGCCTCAGGGATAATAAATATCACCACGCAACATAAAATATCCCTAGCGCAGTATTATGGAAATGTGGCGGCGTGTCATTTTTAAGCACAGCCAAGGATAAATAGTGGAATTTATTTGATCCTTTTGAGCATCGATAACGCAAAACAAGACACTATCTGTAATGAATTCCCCTGATGGGACATCATATTCCTTAATTACAGCAAACAGAACCTGTTCGGAGTCAGAAACAAACTCAGAAACATCAGCTTTGGACTGGAGGTCAAGTGCATATCAATTGCGATTGTGTGAAATTCATTCTCATACAGATTATTTTATATTACGGAGTCAATTATGATTAAAGTACTTTGTAAATATAAAGAAATCTTTACAACTTAATTTTCATAATAATATATAATAATAAGAAGAAGAATAAGAATAAGAATAATATACATAACATAAAATAAAAATTATAAATAATAATAAAATTAATTGTAATAAAACATTTATAAAATGTAATATATTCAATATAACACACATTTCTACCGAATATATATATATATATATATATATATATATATATATATATATATATATTCACCTTATTCTCCG
>CAIGQZ010035066.1:3933082-3952151 GCA_903798205.1 Danio tinwini
TTCTTGTAATGAGGTGAGTATGGTGATGCATTGCTGCCACACACATTGTATATTTTTTTACTTAAGTATGTCACAATAGCAAGATTTCATCTCATTAAAACGGCGAATCTTTTCATACTAAAGTAAATTTTAGAGTTATTATTGGGTCATGTTGTTGTGCTTTTGTGTGTAAACAACATGTGTACATTTGATTTGTCATGTAATGAAGTAAACTGCCACACACACATATTATATATTTTTACTCAAGTACATCACAATAGCAAGATTTTATCTCATTAAATTGACATATTTACTCACAATATGAATTCTAAAGTTACTATTGAGTCATTTTGTTGTGCTTTTGTGTGTAAATACTTTTGAATTGTCTTATAATGAAGTGAATATGGTGACCCATTGCTGCCACACACATTATTTTCACAAAATTATGTCATAATAACAAGATCTTATCTTGTTTAAACAACATATTTTCTCATAATGATAATGATTTTAAAGTAAATTTTGGGTTATTTTGCTGTGCTGTCTATAGAGGCGAGTATGGTGATACATTGATGCCAAACACATATTTAACTTTTCTTGTATTAACAAGATGCTATTTTGTTAAAACAACAAGCTACAAGAGTTCTTCTACATACAGTATTTCTTATGGCTGAAGATATTAAACTATAAAACTGCCTATTTTGTCACATATAAAAAAACTGGAAAATTATGTAGCTTTAATAAGCAAAAAAATGCATCATAAAATCTTGTTATTATGAGGAAAAAAAGGAAAAAAGGTGCCGTGCTTTTCACATGAAAAATAATATGTGTATGGCAGCAATGAGTCTCCATAAAGACCATGTTTTTGTCATAATTATGGAAACAAAATCTTTTTGTCGCCTACAGTAATCATGTAATTTAAAGCAACAGTTCCATCCTCAGGCAATCCAAAGATGTAAAGTAGCCCAGCAGGCACAATGTTATAAGATGTCAATATTAGGTCAGATTTAGGTTGTGATGTCAGGTGACCAAATTCAATGTCTAGCCAATGTTTAAGGACAACGTTACTTAATAACGACGTCAAATGACATTGATATTTGGTTGATTTTTTTGGTTGTGTTGGAAAGTTACCAAAATCTAATGTCGAGTCTTAAACCGATGTCATATTGACGTCAAATACTGACAACTAATAATCAGGTATAGCAACCAAAATCAAACATCTGATAGACATCATAGTTGTAATGTCCACACAACATCAAGCTGTATTATCATTAGGCATTGATATTTGTTTGATTTTAGGTTGGACGTTGGACATACTGTACAAATCATCAAGAAATTATCAAAATAAAAAAACCTTCATTTGTCAATTCCATGTTTTCTTTAGAAATATGCGGACAACATATTCTTAAGAATATTTAAGCTGGTACTGGCAACTTTTTATAAATAACGTGTTATTTTTTCTTCCTCAAAATTAAATATTTCCAAACTCATGATTTGTATCAGACATGAGAGACAAAAAGCCAGATTTGCCAACAGCTTGCAACAGCATAAATCCTTTTTTTGGCATTGAAAAACTGCCAAAATTGACTGAAGACATGCAGTGAAACATTAGCGCTGAAAAAGTGTGGACACAGTGATTTTTGTGGCTTACACACAAAGGCAATTTACTAAGGTTTGTGGTAGTCGGTTTTCTGATATTCGCACCATTATTTAACACCCAAAAAAGCATTTTGCGCCTGTGTTGTTAGTAGACCCCATGCAGCTAATCACCACTGACTTGTATTTAATGGGAAAAGTTTGCAGAGGCTGTGGGTTAAGGGTAATACTGTTGTAAATAATGTTTTTGTTTTGTTTTGCTTCATAAAACCCCACTGTATCATCAGAAGCAAAAGCTATTTTATTTTGCCATGTGTTTTTGACTCACAAAGAATCAGCAAGAATCAGTTTCAGCTAAAAAACTTCTTTAATGTTCTACTAAAAAACAACAACAACAAGAAAATCACCTACAATTGATCTAAAAGGCCTGAAGGTGAGTAAAGTATCAAATATATTAGCTGATCTTAATTTAAGGGGTCTTATTATGCTTTTTTATAAAGTCTTGACTTTGCTCTCTTACTTTGTTTAAAAAAACACATTATTGTTCACATAATATGCATTATTGCAATACCAAATCACTGGATTAGTTAAAGTCCCGCCTTCCGGATAAAAAAAAAATGTTGTGACTTGTCTCAGTGTGTTATGATTGGCAGCTTAGGCGGTGTTTCAGTACTATATACTGTAATGGTGCGTTCACACCAAACCCGGATGAAGCATCAAGCACAAGTGATTTACATGTTAAATCAATACAAAGACACGAATAGACATCCTGCAGTGCGAATGATGCAATTCGCACAAATGAAGCGCCGTAAATTGAGCGTTTTGCATGTTTAACCTGCTTAATGCCCGAATCGCCCTAGTTGAAAAAAAAAAAAAAATCTGACATTTGCACCGCGTTAACCAATCAGGAGCTTGGTCTTGTAGGGGAGTGAATATGACGTAGCACCTGTTGTTGGTGTCCCGAAAAAATATCCTCTTGCTGACACAGGACAACAGCTCATCAAACTGGGCTTGGCTCAGTTGGAAGCACCAACTTTAAAAAGTGTGTAAACCTGTTGATTTTAAAGCGATTCATTAACTTTACTTAAAAAAAAATTATAAACCTGTTGATTTTAAAGCAGTTAGTTGACTTTACTTAAAGCGATTAGTTGACTTTACTTTAAAAAGTGAGTAACCATGTTAATTTTTATGTGATTAGTTGACTTTACTTTAAAAAGTGAGTAAACCTGTTGATTTTTATGCGATTAGTTGACTTTAAAAAGTGAGTAAATCTGTTGATTTTAAAGTGAGTAGTTGACTTTACTTAAAGCGGTTAGTTGACTTTACTTTAAAAAGTGAGTAAACCTGTTGATTTTGAAGCGATTAGTGGATTTTACTTAAAATGGTTAGTTGACTACTCTAAAAAGTGAGTAAACCTGTTGATTTTAAAGCGATTAGTTGACTTTACTTAAAGCGTTTAGTTTACTTTACTTTAAGAAGTGAGTAAACCTGTTGACTTTAAAGCGATTAGTTGACTTTACTTAAAGCGGTTAGTTGACTTTACTTTAAAAAGTGATTAAACCTGTTGATTTTAAAGTGATTAGTTGACTACTTAAAACGGTTAGTTGACATACGTTAAAAAGTGAGTAAACCTGTTGATTTTAAAGCGGTTAGTTGACTTTACGTTAAAAAGTGAGTAAACCTGTTGATTTTAAAGCGGTTAGTTGACTTTACGTTAAAAAGTGAGTAAACCTGTTGATTTTAAAGCGGTTAGTTGACTTAAAAAAGTTAGTAAACCTGTTAATTTTAAAGCGGTTAGTTGACTTTACTTTAAAAAGTAAGTAAACCTGTTAATTTTAAAATCATTAGTTGAATTTACTTTAAAAAGAGAGTATCTATTTTAGAGCAGTGTGTCTTTTAGAGTAGTGGTTCCCAAAGTGGGAGTCATGAGACAATGAGGGGGGTTGCTTGGTGATTTCCAAATGTCTTATATATGTTATTAAACTATTTGAAATATCAAATTTTATTCATAACCTGCAGAAAATATGGGAGTATTAGTATATAGTATTTAACACTTACATTAAAAAACAACATACAAATAAAAAGACAGTTAATATTGCATTAAACAAATAAATAATGCCTTTTTATGGTTTTATGAAAAATTATATGGTTGTTAGACTGTTGCAGTTTTTTGTGTTGCCAATATGCTTGTCTTTATATAGTTTCTATTGGTTTGTGTGCACAGTTGTGTGCAATGTTTGTATGTTTATTACCAACTCCGAGGATAGTGGGGGTTGCGAGTCACTGGAATAGTTATTTTGGAAGTTGTGGGCTGAGAAGTTTGGGAACCCCTATTTTAGAGCAATTAGTTCACTTAAAAAAAAAATTAAGTAAACCCATTGCTTTTACAACGATTAGTTGACTTTATTTTTAAAACATGGGTAAACCTGTGTCTTTTAGATTGACTAGTTGACTTTACTTTAAAAAGCGAGTAAACCCATTGCTTTTAAAGTGATTAGTTGACTGTACTTAAAAAACGTGAGTAACCCTGTGTCTTTTAGAGTAATTAGTGAATTTTACCTTGAAAAGTGAGTAAACCCTTTGCTTTTAAAGCAATTAGATGATTTTAAAGCAATTAGTTGACTTTACTTCAGTAAAAGTAAACTAGTACTTTTGGCTGCATTTACACTGCATGATTCAAGTGACCCAATTCCAATTTTTTTCTCCCATGTGGCACAGATTGGATTTGGCCCAAAAGTCACATGGATTCCGATTTACTCAAATCAGATTCAGGCCTTGTTCATATGTGGATATGTATCCGATATGAATTGGATCCGTGCCCTCGTGTCTGCAGTGTAAGCAGATAGATCGGATTTTCACCTGTCAATGCCAATCGAGCGTCATTAAAACCATAGCGAATGACGACAAGTCTGATGCTTTCATTTCAGAACAGACTTCAGCAGAGATTCGAACCTTACATTTCATTTACTAGAATAAAAAAAAATCATTTGTATTGTTATATAGCACAAGTATTCATGAATGTTAACGAGAACGGGAGAGAGAGAGAACATAACATCCACCCAGTAACCAATATAAAACTATTGCATACATCATGTGCATAATTCACGCCATTGCCATTACATTAAGATGCCTACTGTTTAAATAAAGTCTAGCTTAAAATATGGCAGCCAAATAAGAACTGTTCTGTCATAAACTATAGTAAAATAACTTTAAAAAAATTTAACTTTGTGAACAGAATAAATACAGGAATGGAGAAAAGGGTGCTCTTTTATTATCAGCTGTCAGTCAGCGCCCACTCTTTTTTTGTGTGTCATTGCGCCTTTGTCGTTACTGTGTACATGCAGACAATCGGATACGAGTCACTTTTAAAAGATGATGTAAGCGGGTCATCAAAAAATAAATACAAAAATTGCATACAGTCACAAAATCGGAATTGACCATCAAGATCTGCAGTGTAAATGCAGCCTTAGTCGCAAAAGGTTTCCTCACAGATTTCTGCAGAATTATTTTGGGAGATCATAACTAAAACCTTAATATGTGAAATAAAAAAATTACAATTTCTTTATAAGTTTCATTTAATGTTTAAAATACAAATCCAATTAGATCCACTTTATTTGGTATAAACAAAGCAAGTCTCTCATATAATATATCTACTAAAAGACAGAAAATATTACTGTACAAACTGCATTGTACATAAATCAGATTTTTATAAAACATTTTTATATTAGTCAATAATATTACTGTAAATAATTTAAAACTGAATAAATATAGATTTACACACATTTACTCAAGTAAATAAACAGCATTAATGATGGGCTAAATATCTGTGAAAAATCTGCACGCACAGATTCCGTGTGGGCCTACTAATGACTTTACACAGCATGGGATGCTTTGTGACATCATAAACCCAGAAAAACAACAATGTAGTCCACACGAGCCGTTCCTCGTAATTCTCGAAAAGGGATTCCTTAATACTGAAAATCTCCCTTTGGAGTGAATTTTGAGATTTAAAACTTTGTAGATATTTATAAGCACAAATGTGCACACAACACACTGACTAAAATTCCAAAAGTGAAAAAGCACAATATGACCCCTTTAAAAGGATATTTCACCCAAAATTGAAAATTCTGTCATCCTTTACTCACCATTCACTTGTCACAATCATGTTTGCGTTTCCTTTTTTTCTGTTAAACACATAAGAAGTTATTTTAAAAAAATGTTAGAAACCAGTAACAATTGACTTCCATAGTATATAGTTTATCTATTATAGTTGTCAGTGGTTACACGTTTCTAACATTCTTCAAAATATCTTCTTTTGTGTTCAACAGAAAAAAAGATATATTTATAAAGGTTTGGAAATTGAGTAAGAGTAAACAGAGTAAATTTTTATTTATTGAGGTGAACTATCCCTTTAATAATCTCAAAGAAAAGCATACACCAGCCTACCACTAGCAACACTTGTGCTAAATCCCTGCGACTCAATCAAACTCAACAGGAATGAGCCCTCGACGTCTGAAAAATCCCATCTCCACAGGCAGCTCTCCAGGATCGGGACAGGCGTCTGTCTTTGCTCGGGTTGTTAATGAGCTGAATTCAATCACCTCTTTCTGATTGCGCGGTGCTAGAGGTGAGGCAGGAGGACGTGCGACAGCATTTCTTATTCGTACCAGAATCTCCACAACCATTTCATTACCAAAAGCACTTGAAAAGCAATCAGCTCTGACGGCGGAGATTTGAAGGGAGCGCTCAACCCCAAGATACGCCCGCTTTTGTAGAGCTTCATGCAAACCGCCATCAAAACACGATATGTGGAAAAAAATATATATATCTGAAAAACAAAAGAAGAGCTGAATGTGATGACTCACTGAATGGGCCAGAATAGAAAAACACTTCCGAGTACACAAACAACTCCTGAATACTAAACATTTTCAATCTTACCTCTTCATTTACAAAGGGCGGCCATTTTTGACCCGAAACACCTCATGTGTGCCATTTTACACACTTTTTAAAGTTTATGTGAAATCAAAATTCATTAATTTTTCTTCGGCTTAGACCCTTATAAATCAGGGTTCACCACAGCGGAATGAACCGCCAACTATTCCAGCATATGTTTTATGCAGCAGATGCCCTTCCAGCCACAACCCAGTACTCGGAAACACCCATACACTTTCACATTCACACACACAGTCATACACTACGGCCAATTTATTTCATTCAATTCACCTATAGCACATGTGTTTGGACTGTGGGGGAAACCCACGCCAACACGGGGAGAACATGCAAACTCCATACAGAAATGCCAACTGGCCCAGCCGAGACTCGAACCTGCAACCTTCTTGCAGTGAGGTGACAGTGCTTACCACTGAGCCACCGTGCTGCCCTTGAAATCTGATAATCTGCTGGCAATCTTTAATTAAACTCTAACAATTAGTTTGGAGTGGCGGTCTTTTTTTGATGATGTAAGTTTGACAATATTCGTAACCACGCCCTCTTACCGTTAGTTTGCTACGAGTGAATGATGCGCAAAAAGAAAGCCCTGCCTACTTAATATTCCAGTTTAGTTGAAAGTACATCAAAATACTGAAATAAAACTCTCAGCAACTTCCAGTTCACATGGTCTTAGAGTTCTCCAGTGAAACTTAAAGTAGTTTAGTAGTCAAGTAGTCTTTGTAGTCTTCGTGATTTATAAAATGCAAGTCAAGGACTATCAAAATAACAAAAATATATAGGTAGGACAGTAAGACAAAAATATATACAGGAAAAAATTATTAATACGCATGGCTCCTAGCGATATAGAGGTGGTTATGAAGTGAACCAAACTATAAAAGAAATAAAGTCTTGTTTTGCCTTACGGCGAGAAAATTAACAGCAAATTTTTTAATATTTAAATTACCGTCAAACATCATACAGTCAAACGTAAATTACCATCAAATATTCACATTTAAGATAAAAGTTTTATTTACATAATTTATGTGTGCGCACTGTGTCCATTATATATATATATATATATATATATATATATATATATATATATATATGAGCAATTCCAGCATTATGGATGTGACATTTGCAGTAAAATCTCAAAACATAAATTGACAGAGGAAGTATATGTTAACATCATATTGAAACATCTGTTTATATTTTCCAAAACAACTAACCACAGAGTTAGAAACAGAAAAATATCAATCTGTAAACATGTTTTATATTTTAAATGAGCAAAATAAGCATGCGTTATGGATGTGATGAAAAAAGTCTGCGAGTTACAGTATACAACATACTTTGTAGAAATTCTGTGAATTAAACTGCACAACCCAAAAGAAACTATGCAAATCAACAGGATAAGAGTCGGCTCTCTATTGAACATAATTGATTTTATTTGATTTTACATTATTAGATTTAAAAGGAAAAAGCTTCGTTATGGATTTGACGGATGTGAAATTGTCACTTGTGTGACTTTTGTAAATCAAATATAATTGTTTGAAAACATTGACAGAGACATTTTTGAGTATTTTTAAAGCACTGTAAAATACAAGCCTACACAAAAACGCAGAAATGGTTTCGCTATTTTGGCGAAAACTTAATTTTTTTCATGGCAAGGTTGACATTTGCATGGAATTGCTCATATATATTCAAAAGTTTGTTTTGACATAATAAGTGTGTATTGTGTATATTTAAAATGTTCAATTATATTTTGATATAAAATATACATGTATATATACACACACACACACACACACACACACATATATATATATGTGTGTGTGTGTGTGTGCAAGTGTCTGTACTTATATAGAGTATACATAATTATAGTATACTCACATTTATTATATAAATTCAACTCTTATACTTTTATTTTGGATGTGATTAATCATGATTTACTGCTTGACAGTTAATTTGACAGTAATGAACATGAAGCAAAATAATGTACAAATATTACCTTTTCACTCAAAACTGAGCTCATACTGTATTGTATGTGACCCTGGACCACAAAACCACTCTAAAGTTGCATGGATCTATTTGAAGAAATAGCCAACAATACACTACGAGTCAAAAATGATTTCTTTTATGCCAAAATTCATTAGAATATTGAGTAAAGGTCATGTTAGATTAACAAACTTTTTTGTTTAGTAATAAGCACTGTTAAAACTTTTATTAAGAACAGATATAAAGGTAATTTTGTTTCAATATTTTAGTTTTTTTTTTTACAATTGATTCCAGATTTTCAAGCAATTGTGTCTCAACCAAAATTGCAAGACTAATTTATTCAACTTTCAGATGCTGAATAAATATCAAATTTAAAAGATTGTCTAGTTTTGTGGTCCAAATGTTAAAAAGTTACAAAAAATGAGGCCGAACATGACTGAAGAAACCAATTCAGAGGCAGAGCAATTTGCTACATTTTAATCAAAGCTTCCAAAGACAAAACCCATATTAAGAGAGTAAATGGGGTCGATTTTGGTCTCCTTTGCTTTGTTAATCAGTCATTCATTTATTTGTTTACTCATTTGTTTCTTTTAGTCACTAAATGACTGATTATGTCGAATTTGTCTTTCTGTTCCTCTTACATTATACCCAAATCCCCTTTTAATTCAGACGGAGAAAAATGGAGCGGGGGAATTTTTTTTTTTTAATCACCGACGTAATTAAAAATAATATAGTTCTTAAATTGAAAGACAGAGATGACAAGATTGTGTTTGCAGATGGTCTTGTTTTGATGATTTCATGAGTGCATTAGTCTTAATATGGCATACTGCTAGTGAAAAGTAATTGTGAAATAACGCAAGGCAATTACGAATAATCAAATAACTTTTTTTCAATTATTTAGACAATGCATGTGCATGTTTGCGTCATGATGGCAAAAATAATTTTCACAATGAGTATTTAATGATTATTTTTGGTCTTGTTTTCTGCAAATTTTAGCCATTAAATCCATGAGCAAAACCATATGGAACTTGCTTTTAGAGACTTCATAAATATGTTTAAGAAATGTAAATACATTTATGAGTAGTATTATTGAATCACAAGGCAAAATGATTAGCCCTCCAGTTAAATCGTGATCCTTTTAAAACTATTTTCCAATGCTGTTTAATGGAGACACTTTTTTTATTGTGTTAAATGGTTTTAGTAGCTAATTTCTATTAACTTTTTGTATTTGCATTAATGATTGGTTATTTTGCTAGATACCAGTATTCAGCTTAAAGTGCAATTAACTAGGTTCATTAAGTTAACTAGCCAGATTTGGTTAATTAGGCAAGTCATTGGACAACAGTAGCCTGTTCGGTAACCAATCGAAAAAAAAATCTTAAAGAGGGCTTATAATATTAATAAAACAAAAAAAATAACAATAATAAAATAAAGACATCTTTCTCTGGAAGACTAAAATATCTCATAAGAGGGCTAATCCTTTTGCAACTGTATATTTAATATGATTGCAACTATATATGATATATAAGTAAACTGAATTATTTGAGAAACAAAATATTAAAATATAGAATTAAAATACATTTAGGATATATTAATCTACTGTTAAATGTATGTATACAATAAATCTTATAAAAATACATCCATGTTTACATTTAGTTAATATAAATAATAGATCTTTTCCTATTTAAAGCATAAACATACCTAAAGGTTTAAGATCTCTGTGGGTGTTCAACAATTAAAAAATAGACAGATAAACAGACAGACAGACATATAGCTAGATAGATGAACATATAGACAGACAGACTTATAAAGAGACAGACAGACAAACAGACCAGTAGACAGACAAATAGACGACAGACATATGGAGAGACAGGGAGACAGACAGGTAGATAGCCAGACAGACAGATAGACATATAGAAAGACAGGTAGATAGAGACTATCAGCTAGACAGACAGACATATATAGAAACAGATGGGTAGATAGACAGAGAGACAGACAAATATAAATATATAAAGGCAGACAGGCAGGCATATAGAGAGACAGACAGTAAGATAGTCAGACAGACATATGGAAAGACAGACAGGTAGATAGACAGATAGATGCACATGCAGATAGACATATGGAGAGGTAGAGAGACAGACAGATAGATAAACAGGCAGATAGACATACAGAGAGACAGACAGGTAGATAGACAGACAGACAGACAGTCAGACAGGAAGATAGACAGACAGATACACAGACAGATTTACATATGGAAAGACAGAAAGGTAGACAGGTAGACAGACAGACATATAAAGAGACACACAGGTAGATAGACAGATACACATATGAGAGAGAAAGAAAAACAGGTAGATGGATAGACAGATAGATAGATAGATATAGAAAGATAGACAGGTAAACATACAGACAGACAAATAGAAATATATAAAGGCAGACAAGCAGGCATATAGAGAGATAGACAGACATAGCCAGAAAGATATACATATAGAGAGACAGACAGGTAGATAGACAGACAGACAGACAGACAGACATATGGAGATACAGACAGACAGACAGACAAACAGATAGACAGACAGATACACAGACATATATACATATAGAAAGACAGAGAGACAGACAGGTAGAAATACAGATAGACATTTAAAGAGACAGTCAGATAGACAGACAGATAGACATATAGAGAAACACACAGGTTGAGAGACAGAGAGGTAGACAGACATATATACGTATGGAGAAAGACAGGTAGATGGATAGACAGAGAGATAGACATATAGAGAGACAGACAGGTAGATAGACAGACAGACAGACAGATAGAAATATATAAAGGCAGACATGCAGGCATATAGAGAGACAGACAGACAGACAGACAGAAATACATATAGAGAGGCAGATAGGTAGATTGACAAACAGACAGACAGACAGACAGATATACATATAGAAAGAACGACAGACAGACAGACATACAGACAAACAGACAGACAGACAGACAGACAAACAAATAGAAATATATAAAGGCAGACATGCAAACATATAGAGAGACAGTCAGGTAGACAGAAAGACAGACAGAAAGACAGACAGACAGACAGACAGACAAATAGAAATATATAAAGGCAGACATGCAGGCATATAGAGACACAGACATACATAGACAGACAGACAGACAGACAGACAGACATATATACATATAGAGAAACAGACAGGTAGATAGACACACATATATACATATAGAAAGAAAGACAGGTAGACAGACAGACAGACATAGAGACAGACAGACAGACAGACAGGCAGACAGATAGACAGACAGATAGAAATATATAAAGGCAGACATGCAGGCATATAGAGAAACAGACAGATATACATATAGAAAGACACACAGGTAGACAGACAGACAGACAGACAGACAGACAGACAGACAAAATGAAATATATAAAGGCAGATATGCAGGCATATAGAGAGGCAGACAGACAGATATACACATAGAGACACAGGTAGATAGACAGACAGATGCACGTATGGGGAGACAGATAGAAAGACAGGTAGATGGATAGACAGACAGACATATAGAGAGACAGACAGGTAGATAGATACACAATTAGACAAACCTATAGACAGACAGACATATATACAAACAGCCAGAGACAGACAGACAGACTGAAAGTACTCCTACAAACAATATTTAAAACAGTATTTGACATTCTCCTGTCTAAAGACTCTAATAAACATTGTGCTAGAAAGTCAGATCAAAACACTGATTAAGGAAATGCTTTATTTCGGCGAGCCTCATTTAATGACTCATGCTTGTTGAACTCAATAAAGCCCTTCTCCTCATCTCCACACACTGTCCTCGGTCTCCTTTAAAAGCTTTTATTGTGACTGCTGTCATTGTCCTCGCTCCGACATGAATAACAGCGGTTCTCTGTTCGGATCAGAGAATCGGCCGCTCACACACACACACACACACACACACACACACACACACACACACACACCGTTCTCACCCCAATTTAGCTGCAAATTAAATGTCAGAGTCGGCCTGCTGAATTCCGATCAGGAAAACGCTCAGATGAGAGCAATTTGTCTTTGATAAAAGCCGGCCGAACTGACTTTTCCTTTTTCATTAAACGCGTTAAAAGAACAGATGCGCGAGCGATGGATTCTATCTGTCAGGAGGCTTTTGACGGTTATCAACCCAAAGCAACAGCATCCAGAACAATCAGATCTGCGCTTGAGGAGAGCAGAGAACATCCAACATGACACGGACAGATCTGGGAATATAAGGTCATGCTCTCTCTCTCGCTCTCCATCGGCCCCCGTCTGTCTCTTTTGCTCTTTCAGAACGTGATAATCCATCCTGATCTCCACGTCGGATTGAAGTGACGGTGCGGAGCTTGACATGCGTCACACATCACAGGCACATTTCAAGATCCTGTACCTGAACGCTTCTGTTACGGGCCTGTGATGGAACGGGCTCAGGGCGCAGAGACGTGAACGTTGGAAATGAAAATGCATGACGAATCAAGGAATTAAATAGAACTCAGAAGTGGAAGAAATACGGAATTGAGAAATGTGAAATTGTTAAATGTAAAGTCCGAATTACAACATGGAAATTCAGGTGCAAAAAAAAAAGACCAACTCAGAATCGCAAGAAATAAACTAGGAATTAGGTGACGGAAGCTTAGAATTAAATGTAAACTTAAATGTAAATGTAGATTAAATGTGTGATGTAAACTCGAAAATGCAAGTGATAAACTCAAAACTGAGAGACGTAAACCCAGAATTGCAAAATAAACTCAAAGATTTTAATTACTACACTCAGAAATTTAATATATAAACTCGGAAGTGCAAGACATAAACACCAAAATGTGAAATGTAAACCAATTGCATGAGGTAAACTCCAAATTACATGATGTAAACTCAGAACTGCAAGAAAAACTAAGAAGTGCAAGAAATAAAGTAAAGGTTTGTGAGAAATAAATTCAGAATTGCAAGATGCAAACTTACAGCTGCAGGAGGAAGACTTGGAATTATGAGATGTTCGCTTATTTCCTAAGAAGTGCAAGTAATAAACTCCAAATTGTGAGAAATGCAAATCCAAAATGGGAAGATTTACTTACAATTGCAAGAAATAAACTAAGAATTGCATGAAAAACCTCAGAACTGCGAAATGTAAACTCAAAATGGCAAGAAATGGACTTAAAATTGTAATATATAAACTCAAAATATGAAATGCAAACAAATTGCAAGAAAGTAAACTCCCAATTGCAAAATGTAAAGTCAGAATTACAACATCTCCAGCAGGCACACAACGTTATTAGACATTAATATTAGGTTAGATTTAGGTTGTGATGTCAGGTGACCAAAATTCGATGTCTAGGCAGCGTCTAAGGACAACTTTATTTTGACGTGCAATAACGTAGTCAAATGACGTTGATATTTGGTTGATTTTAGGTTGTGTTGGAAAGTGACCAAAATCCCATGTCATATTGATGTCAAATACTGACATTTATTCGTCAGGTATGGCAACCAAAAAAACATCTGATAGACGTCATAGTGGTAACGTCCACACAATGTCAAGCTGTAACATCATAAGAAGTTGATATTTGGTTGATTTTAAGGTTTGACGTTAGACTTTGACGTTGGGTTCTGATTTTAACCCGATTTTCATTTCCAAACAAAATGCAACGTCCAACAGCGTTGGGGTACAATGTCAATCTGACATCATGTTGATGTCCTGTGCCTGCTGGGTAAACTCAGAAATGTGAGACGCAGACAAGGAATTCTGAGATTTAAACTCAAAGGGGCAAATAAATTAGCAATATAATTAAATAGATTTAGAATTGCTAAATAAAAAGATTTAGCAAATAAATATATTTAGAATTGCAAAATAAATAGATTTAGCAAATAAATAGATTTAGAATTGCAAGATGTCAACTCAAAGTTTGATGTAAATAAAAAAATTGCAAGGAGTAAACTTGGAATTATAACATGCAAACGCAAAACTGTGAGATATAAACTTGTGATTAAACTCGAAACTGCATCTAACATCTAAACTCAATGTGAGATGCAGAATCCGAATTAGACTCAGACTTTAATTTCCTCTACTAAAATTGCAGCAAATGTCCCATGTACACATAACCAAATTATTACCATAAAACACACAATAAATACATTTTTATATGCATCTCCCTCCCTGCTGGACTGGATTTAATTACCAAATGGCCGCCATAATAAAATAATTTCTAATTCTGTTTGTCCTGCATACTGTATATGAACTCTAAAATGACTGATAGCAGCAGCTGAAACACAGAATACAGTACAATGCAAAACTATGAGATGTAAACTTGTAATTGCGAAATGGAAAGTCAGAATTACAACACGCAGGTTAAGAATTGCAAAATATAAACTCTGTTGCAAGAAATAAACTCAGAATTGTAATATGTTAATTTAAAATTAAAAGACATATACTTAGAATTGCAAAATTTAAACTCTGAAGTGCGAGACGTAAACTTCAGGATGTGAAATGTAAACAAATTGCAAGAAGCAAACTTTGAATTGCAAAGAATGCAAAGTCAGAATCACAAAATCTAAACTCAGAAATGTGAGATGCAGACAAATATTTGTGAGATGTAAACTCAACCGCAAGAAATAAACTCAGAGAATTCCACAACAAAACTCAGAACTTCAAGATGTAAAAACTTAAAAATGAGGAATGCAGACTCAGAAATATAAGATATAAATGTGCAATTGTAAAATGCAAAGTCAGAATTACAACATTCATACTAAGAACTGTGAAATATAATCTCAGTTGCAAGAAATGAAAGAATTGTAAGATGTAAACTCAAAATTGCAAGAAATAAACTCTGAATTACGAGATGTAAACACAGAATTGTTACATTTTAAGTCATCTAAACTTGCAAAAATCTAAATGTTAGATGCAGACTCTGAATTTCAAGAAATAAACTTGGAAATGCAAGATATAAACTCAAAACTGTGAGATGTAAACTCAGAATTGCAATAAACAAACTCAGAATGGGAAAGTTAAGTCAGAATTACAACATCCAAACTCAGAAATGTAAAACACAGACTCTGAATTTTAAGAAGTAAATTTGAAAAGGCAAGATAAAAAAGAATTTGAGATGTAAACTCTAAACTATGAGATGTAAAGTCAGAATTTCAAGAAAAAAAAAATTTCAAACAGTAAACTTGCAAGAAGAAATAAATTTAGAATTGCGAGATGTAAACTCAGAATTGTAAGACAGACTTTCAAGAAGTAAAATTGGAAAAGCAAGATATGAAACTCAGAAATGTGAGATGTAAAATCAGAAATAAATAAATGAATAAACAAAGAATTTAAAGAAATCTGCTAGGAAAAGCGAGGTGAAAACTCGTAACCGCAAGATTTAAATTTGGAACATATGAATGCATATTAAATAACATCTGAACTCTAACTCTTAATTGTGATACATAAACTCCACACATCACAGGCATATTTCAGATCTACTGCAGTACCTGAACACACATTACAGACCTGTGATAGATTCTGGACGGAAGGCTGCTAAAGGCAGGAGGTCACACGTAAGACATTGTTGGCTGGGAATGTGCTTTAACCATCTACAACAATGAGATGCTGGAGAGAAAAAAAAAAGATCCACTTCATGTTCCCCCGGGGAAGTGGCTTTTCTTTGCCAAAAGAAAGATTAGTCTTCCTCTGTAAGGCTGCCAGAGGCTGCAAGGCAAGCTTTCTGTGAGAGCTGATGTCCACCTGGAGCTTCTTCAGTTCATCAAGAGCAAGACCTCGTGAATGAGCAGATCCAAACCTTTTCAGTATCACAACCAGAGCAGGACCACCAATTTTCACAACTACCAAAATCACAGACGCAATACAGGATTGTTTTTTTGGATTGAAGAGTAGACTGTAAAAAACCTGCGTTTGTTAAGTTGTACATTTGAAATGTGCATTTTTTATTCAATGTTCAGTCCAAACATGAAGACAGGGCGGGGCATATTGTAGCTCCTCCCCTTAAAAAAAACAATGACTAGCGTGTCATTTTTTTACAGCACTGGGAATGGTTGAGCTCATCAATTTAAGCTCATCAAATTAAAAGCAAATATTTGACAATGAACATTTTTGAAAATGATTATAAACTGAACAGTATGAGACAATGTCAAAAAATAAATAAATAAAAATCACACACTAGCTTATAGATATCCTTAAGACTAATATACTGATATTAATATATAAATAATTGTATTTTTAATTGTTAATTTATTTTAATTTCAAGGGACTTTTAAAGATTATTTTGCCAAGATTCACTTGGAATTCTGAGATATCAATTAAGAAATGTAATAAACAAGATTGAGGTTTAAAATAGAAATTTAAGGATATAAACTAATAACTGCAAAACATGAATCTGGAATTCTGAGATATTGTAAACTCAGAACTGCAAGATCAAACTCAGAATTGCAAGATCAAATTTGGAATAACAAGATCATAAACTCATAATTGCAAGATTGTAAACTCGGAATTGCAAGATTATAAACTTGGAATTGCAAGATCACACTCGGAATTGCAAGATCGTAAACTCAAAAGTGCAATAAACTTAGAATTGCAAGATCAAACTCGGAATTGCAAGATTGTATATAAAAAAATTGCATGATTGTAAATTTGGAATTGCAACATCATAAACTCAGAATTGCAGGACCGTAAACTCGAAATTGCAAGATAATAAATTTGGAATTGCAAGATTGCAATGTATTGCAGGATCATAAACTTGGAATTGCAAAATCATAAACTCGCAGTTCCGAGTTTATGACCTTGCAGTTCCCAGTTTAAGATCTTCTAATTACAATATCTCAAACTTGAAATTAGAAGATCATAAAATCGGAATTGCAAGATTATAAACTTGGAATTGCAAGATCTTAAACTAGAAATTAGAAGATCTTAAACTCAGAATTGGAAGATTGTAAACTCTGAGTTGCAAAACTATAAACTCAGAATAGCAAGATCGTAAATTGGGAATTGCAAGATCATAAATAAGAAATTACAGGATTGTAAACTCGGAAACTGGGGATTGTAAACTCAAAATTGCAAGATCACAAACTCGGAATTGCAAGATTGTAAACTTGTAAACTCAGAATTGCAAAACTGTAAACTCGGATTTGCAAGGTTGCAAATTCGGAATGGTAAGATCATAAAGATTGTAAATTCGCAATTGCAAGATTGTAAACTCAGAATTATAAGAATGTAAACTTGGATTTTACACCCAGAATTAAAAGTTTTAATTGGAATTACAAACAATTGATAATTGAAACTGCAAGACGTAAACTCAAAATTGTGACATACATTTTTAAAAGTGAAATGTAAAATCAAAACTGCACAAAGAAAACTGGGAATTATGAAATATAAACTCAAGCCAATTAAAACATGGAAACTCAGAATTCTATGTAAACACAATTGGAAGACTGAAACCTGGAATTGCAAGTTTAAGTCAGAACTGCACAACACAAACTTGTAATTTTAAGATGACATTTTCTCAGAATGGCATGTTTATGGCTCACATATCTGAGTTCATATTTCACAATTCTGGATAAAGATATTTTCCTCAGAACTGTGAGATTTTTTTTCTTTAATATACTTTTACATCACATTGAGGAAACAGTTTTCCAGCGTGTTACTTGTCTATACTTTATAATTTCTTCCAAGCAATTTCTGAGTGCATATCGACTGAAATGAGTCCAATTTCTGGGTGAAATGGCACAAGATGACTTCAAACTCCTTTTGGCCTTTTTTTGCACCAAGACTCAGTGTGTTAAAACTGAAAATCGATCGCTAATCTCATCCTCAATATGAAATGATCAATATGCGTTACTAAGAGAGATGTACTGTACGCTGGCAATGGACCTGCCACCATGCCACAGCTCCAACAGCGAAGGCTTTCAACCAAAGAAACGGGCAGAAATAGTCAAGAGGAATTATGCAAATCACAAAATTACTGCCGAATGCAATTTGCACGCAACATTTCCCGAACTAGTGGGAAATATCACTCCACCACTATAATCCAAGTACATGATACAGCATTTTAAATTTTGAAAAGCGTGCTCAGCTGCACAAGCAACTCGACATATGGTGGTTATAACACTCGAAACAAGACGATGAAATTAATTAATTTAATTTGTAAAATTTAATTAATATAACTACAATGAAAAACTAATAAAATGTAATAAAATAAATACATATTAAAGTAAATTATACAAATTTTAAAAATCAGAGTCATCTAAGCCTAAAATAAAAATAATAAATGTCAATACATTTAAAATACTACATTTATTAATATATAACATTGAAAATAACCTTTTAAAAACGTAAGGCATGTTTTGTGCTAAAATTATACTTTTAAAATAATAATTTGCCACTTTTACTCATGTTAGGTTGATCCGCACAGTAAATGAACATATGGTGATTATAACACTCAAAACAAGATGATGGCATATTTTAGATATTTTAATATTTTTTATAATATTTATAAATTAATAATTGTAGTATTTTAATTATAATTTAAATGTATTGCTTTTA
>CAIGQZ010035066.1:3957151-3967670 GCA_903798205.1 Danio tinwini
ATATATATATATATATATATATATATATATATAGCAAAATATAATTAACATCAACATTTTATTCAATCATTCATTCATTTTCCTTTGACTTGCTCTCTATTTCAGAAGTCATCACAGCGGAATGAACCGCCAACTATTTCAGCATATGTTTTACACAGCAGATGCCCTTCCAGCCGTAACCCAGTACTGGGAAACACCCATACACACTCATTCACACACATACATACACACACACACACACACACACACACACACACACACACTACGGTCAATTTATTTTATGTAATTTACTAGTGCATGTGTTTGGCCTCTAAAGGAAACCGGAGCACCCGGAGGAAACCCACGCCAACATGGGGAGGACATGAAAACTCCACACAGAATGCCAACAGGCCCAGTCGGGACTTGAACCGACGACCTTCTTGCTGTGAGGCAACAGTGCTAACCACCATGCAGCCCCATCTAGATTTTTATTACCTCCATCTTGATTTAAGGACATTACCATATTGCCAAACAATTATACAAGAAAACAACAAATGAACACAAATCCACTGATAGCAATCACATGACATCGGGCACAGAAATCAATCGTTGTTCATTGGGAAGATGATATTCCCCATGACGGTGGTCAGTAGATCCTCATCTAAAACACACTGTATGCCATGTTTCAAGCTTATCCGTGTCATTAACGACAAATAAAACACCAACGCAGGCAACCCAAGCATCATCTCAGTCTCACACGAATGTTTCTAAAATCCCCCCTGGACCTTTATTTCAGCTTCATAACTGGAGGAGAAGAGAAAGTGGAAGCTGCTCTTCTACCATGACGGCTAATCACATCTCTCCTTTATTAGTTTCCCGAGCGCACTGAGAGAAATTAAAGCTAAAGTGGCCGAATCTAATAAATATTGATGTTCATTACAGTCCTTTAGAGGCTTCTCTACCTGACTTTCTCTCTTTCTCCGTTGCCAGTTTGTGCACCCAAAACCCCTCCCTTCCTGCTCTTTAAATGATCCGCCTGTCCTGCACAAAACACAAGACGCAAAGAAACCGGCTGGCAAGCTAAATATAGTCGCTTTTGATGTCTGAAGTATTAACAGATTTCTCCAGCAAACGCACGTTTCGGGGAAAATCAGAATGCTTCATTTTGCTGCCAAACTGTGTGTGTGTGTGTGTAGCTTCTCGAGTAATAAAAACACCTCTTACCAGATTGTTTAACGCCTGTCCGATGTGTCAATATGCGTCCGTATCCAATTATATCCAGAATGCTGATGCGGTCCGGGACTGGCAAAACACAACCTTGAAGGAAGACGCATCCGTGATTCACCTGCTTCCAACACGCGTGAACACACAAGCAGAGTCTGACCACACCGACACACATACACACTCGCACACACACACTCAAGCAGAGGGCGTACCTACAGTCAGCCAGCGGAGAGAGAGAGAGATAGAAAGAGAGAGAGCTAAAGGTAGAGCGAGGAAGCCGAGTGTTGGAAACAGAGAGAGAAAAAAGATGCAACCAATCACATTTGTTCTCTTCATTGGCATCACAGTAGCTGTTTTCTGATGGAACAAACTGTCCCACGGGGAAGGAAATTACAAATGAGATCTCTGGAATATCTCAATTGTTTCTCCTGCAATGCACTATGAGATTTTTAGGTGTGCTATTTTGGGTTTTCCATTTCAATGTGTTGTATTTTATGCAATAGTGTTTCTTGGTGATCATTTGGGAAATGTACTATATCATTTGTTTTCTGTATGTTCTTTGATTTTTCTTAGAAGTTGTAATTACAAGACGGTGCTGCATATAATGATTTATAGTTGCATGTTTAGAGTAAAACGTTGTTTTTGTTGTAATCTTTAAACCACTGACGACTTTTTTTTCCAAATCTCAAAAAAAAAAAAAAATTCTATATGACATTTCTTCCAAATCTCAAATAAAAATGTTTTAATTTATGACATTTCTTTCGAATTTCATATTAAAATAATACATTTCTTCCAAATTTCATATAAAAAATTACATTTCTTCCAAATTTCATATTTAACTAATACATTTCTTCCAAATTTCATATAAAAAATTACATTTCTTCCAAATTTCCTTTTAAAAAATGTTGTCATTTATGACATTTCTTCCAAATTTTATAACAAAAATGACATTTCTTCTAAATATCAAATGTTGTCATTTAAGACATTTCTTCCAAATTTCATATTAAAATTGTTGTAATTTATGACATTTCTTCCAAATTTCAATTAAAAATGACAATTCTTCCAAATATCAAATTAAAGATCTTATAATTTGCAATATTTCTTCCAGATTTTATATTAAAAATGACATTTTTTCCAAATTTTATATAAAAATCCTTTCATTTACAACATTTCTTCCAACTTTTATATAAAAAATGGCAATTTTTCCAAATTTCATATTAAAACGACATTTTTTTGCAAATATCAAATTAAAATGTTATAAATTGCAATATTTCTTCCAGATTTCAAGTCAAGAATGTTGTAATTCAAGAGAATGTTTATGCATACAATTATAAAACTGACTGCTATGTTTTCAGACATGTTTATATTAATTTTTAGATCGTTACATACCAATGTTTAAACTTCCAAAAAGTTCAAAAATCAGTATTTGGTTGAATAGCCGTTATGTTCAATCATAAATGGAAGCATTTGTTATCCTGATTCAATTCAATTCAATTCAATTAATCTTTATTTGTATAGCGCTTATACAATGTCGATTGTGTCAAAGCAGCTTCACATGGAAGTTTATAGTGAATTGAAACAGTGTCAGTTCAGTTTTCAGTGTTTAAGTTCAGTTCAGTTTAGCTCAGTTCAGTGTGGTTTAATAATCACTACTGAGAGTCCAAACACTGAAGAGCAATTCCATCGATGCGCAGCTCTACAGATCCCGAACCATGCAAGCCAGTGGCGACAGCGGCGAGGAAAAAACTTCACCAATTGGCGAAAGTGAAGAATTTAAAAAACCTCGAGAGAAACCAGGCTCTGACAAATCGTCCGTTTCTGAAAAAGGCTCTAAATGACTATATTTATTGTATTATTTATTGTAATTATTGACCTTTATGTAATAAAAACATTGTACTCAAACCCATAACTTAATAAACCCATGACTAAATAAAATTATAACTTATGTTTCCCTTCAGACAAAGACTGTGTCTCGCTTTTACTTTTAATGAACCTTAAAACTGCATTTGACACTATAGTTTATGATAAAGCTCTAAATCTTATACAAAACTACACCAGTTGAAGCATTAAGATGCCTTATCTAAATAATAACTTGTCTGATTCTCATAATTTTGTTGTAGGCCCGCTGTTATTTTCAATAAAAACTATCAGATAGTTATATTAAAGAAGTAAAAGTAATGATTACAAAATGTTTATTCTATTGTTTCCATAACCTGATTTGATTTAAAAGAAGATGCATGTGCAGTATCGTTTTGCCAGTAGAATTGGTTTCATTTGATTTATGCTTAAATCAAGAGAAACTTTTACAATGGCTTTAAAACTATAGATCATAGATACTTAGATCACTAAACAAATTACAATGGTAATCTGGGACAGTCATTGAGATGGTTTAGGTCCCAATATTACTACTAAGTTCATTTAAAATGAGAACTATTCATTTTAACATTAATATCTACTTTATTTTTACAGTATGGCATGCTGCAAGGATCTGTCATAGGCCATCTGCTATTAAAACATAATATTAAGGAGTCAATTTGGTTGCTAAAATTTTGGAAATTAGCCGGCAGCTAGCTCTCTGCAACTCTCACATGGTCATCCCCTGAAGCTAAGCAGCGATGCGCCCAGTCAGCACCTCGATGGAAGACCACATGGGAAAACTAGTTTGCTGGCGGAAGTGGTGTTAGTGAGACCAGCAGGGGGCACTCAACCTATGGTCTGAGAGGGTCCTAACCTTCTAGTTTAGTGAAGGGGACTCTATACTGCTCAGTGAGCGCTGTCTTTTGGATGAGACTTTAAACCGAGGTCCCGACTCTGTGTGGTTGTTAAAAATCCCAGGATGTCCTTCGAAAAAGAGTAGGGGTTTAATCCCGGCATCCTAGCCAAATTTAACATCCTAACCATCCCCATACCATAATTGGCTTTATCACTCTGTCTCCTCTCCACTGATCAGCTGGTGAGACGTTAAACTGACTCAAAAATCTCAGGATGTCCTTTGTAACAGAGTAGGGGTTTAACCCTTGCATTCTGGCCAAATTTGCCCACTGGCCTCTGTCCATCATGGCCTCCTAACCATCGCCATATCATAATTGGCTTCATCTGTCACTCTGCAGTGTTGGATGAGGAAATTCCCCCCAAAATGTGTAAAGTATTTTGAGTGTCCGGAAAAGTGCTATATAAACATAATTATTGTTAATAATAATAAATTTGATTGATTATTATTATTATTATTATTAAAAATCACAAACATATTTTACATTTGATCAATTTCACACATCTGTGCTGAAGAAAAAACTATTTTCATTCTCTGGCAAATTTATCATGTTTCCTAGATGTCTTTATGGATGAAAACAAGACCAAATTGCATTACATTTTGACGTAAATGACAGTGATGGATCCTCAATGTTCCTGTGCAATATCGACAGCACAAGCCTAAAAGAGACAGTGTCTATGATGCTGTGGAGTAAAAAAAACCATAGAATGAGAGGGAAAAAAGAGAAAGAAACAGAGACAGGATTGTGGAGAAGAAGAGAGAGGAAGAGGATACTGTAGAACAGAAAGCTTCGGATCAAAGCCCAGGATCAGTGTGACTTTAGAAAGTTTCTGCACTGGAGATAAAAGCCTCCAGGAGAATCTTCAGATATCCGCGTTCGGCACAGCCAACAAAGGCTCTTGTTTGTTTTGCTCCGATTCTTTGTCTTGGGCTGAAGCTGATCATGGATTGAACCGGATTGATCTTTTATGTAAATTGACCCTTCACTAAGCTTCATTTTAAAAACATTACTGACCAATCGTGCCTTTACAACTCTGTGTGCAGTTTTCACACAATAAATCGAAAAATCATGATAATAGTTTTGATAATATCTCAATACATTTACAGAGCTGATGCATTAAATCAATCTAAATTAAATAATTATATTATAAAAGACTCATATTTCTTCAACTTTCTTGAACTTTGTATTTATGTTAAAGTTCATTGCAATTATTTTCTTCAACAGATGAAAGAATAAAAATGTACTGCAGTGTCAATTAATTCTATATTTATTTATTAATTATTTATTCAATTGTTTATTAATTTAACCATTTTATTAGACTATTTTACAGATGTTTTGGAAAAATAGCACAGCTGTCAATGTGATGACAAAAATTTGATTTAATAAAAATGGTTCGATTCATAATCATAAACTTAAAAAATAAAAAAATTGACTACAAGGACCTCATGTTCACATATTTATAGGGCTCTATTTTAACAATCTAGGCGCAAAGTCTAAAGTGCATGGCACAAAAGCATCAGGGTGTGCAAATCCACTTTTGCTATTTTAAGGACAGTAATACAGTTTGCGCTTTGGTGCATGGTCTAACAGGGTTGTGCTTATTCTCTTAATGAGTTATGGGTATGTTTTGAGATTAACGTGCATTAAACCAATCAGAGTCTCATCTCCCAATTCCTTTAAGAGTCAGTTGTGTCACGCCATGGTGCATTTGCTATTTAGTGGAAAAACTGAACGCTTTATAGTGAGAAAACAAATAAACAGACCATCTGCTGTGGGAGAATTACCTTCTCTATTCGGCCTCTTTACTTACTCGTTTACTTTCGTGGATGAGGAAACGTGTTGTACGCACTCCACTAAAGACATCCATTAGCCTACATATTTAATTTACTTTGTTAAACCCAGAAGATTTGATTCAAAACTATTTCTAAATTCAGTTCTAATTTCCAGCAAACAAATAAATGAACAATAATAATGAATTGTGCTCAAAAACTTGAGTTATATCCAAACACACGTCCTTTTCTTTTGCCTCATATGGTGACCCAACAGACAGACAACAAACAGACGGACAAATCTAAACTTGTTTTTATTAAAACAAATATAAATCTGCATTAATAAATAATACTGAAAATAATAATAATACCATTATACAAATGCAAATTGTCATGATTAAACTGAAAAAAGCCCCCTGACATGAAGCCATGAAGGCAGAGGTTTTTGAATGTAAAAAAATAATAATTTTTGCAATATTTTAATCCTTTTTGTCTTTTTTACATATAAAGATATTTGTGTATTGCTGTACATCCTGTGTGTATTAAGCAATGTGTAGACTCTGCGCTGGACTTTAGACCTGCTTTCAGCTGGTCAATTGCAGTCTATTTTAGATCCTAAAAATTGCAACACGCCAACAATGCACCTTAACACATATACTTTCTAGACCTGAACACCCATGAATCCACAAAGCAGTGCAAATGTACTTACTACAACGTGGCGCAAGGCGGGACAATTAGGTTTGCTTTGGCCTGAAAATAGCAACAAATCGTGCCAAACACATCTTGCACCAGGTGTATGATAGGGCCCATAGTGTTTTCTTACAAAATAACATCACCACCTACTGCCAAATATATTTAAAATTGCTAACTTTTCTATTTTTATTACACTACTGTATGTAAATGTATCCATCACTTTTTATTATTATTATTATTATGTTTGTTTTTTTTACCTGTAATGTCTTCACAGCCCATTTGTATTCATCTGATGCAATAAAATTTTGAGATCCTGTCAGCTACATTACGGCAAGCTGGACGTCTTGATCGGCAGCTGGAGGGAAATTTCTAGAGAAAAAAAGAGGCAGAGATTTCAAATTCCTTGCCAAACTGAAACTGCAACAGTCAATCAAAACAGTTGGTGTTTAATATATTCAGGATTTTAGTCCAATGAGATTTTTGCAAGGGCAGAGTTACATCACACAAAATACTGTTTTTCAATAATAATAATAATAATAAAAAAACTACACGCCCTTTGCTGTTCATTTACATAACTGTGTTTTTGGGGGCAAGAATATTCTAGATAAAAAAAAAATTAATTATTGCCTCAAAAATTTTTAGGAATAAGTTGTTTAGTCTATATGCATAATAATCAATTCAACATGGACTACAGGACTGTGAGTGCGCAGATTCATAGTGCTTCTTTACAAAGTGACATCGCCATCTACTGGCCTGGAATGCATGTTACAGAAAAAACTCTACGCTCTGAGTTTATTTACATAACTGTGTTTTAGGGTCCTGAAAATGAACATTTTTGAAAATAAAACAACTATCGCCTCAAATACAAATTTTAGAAATTACGAGTTAATTGTACATGGATGATAACCAACATAATGATGAACTACAGGACTGTAAGTGCACAGATACATAGGGTTTCTTTACAAAGTGACATCGCCATGTACTGGCCTGGAATGCATGCCACAGCACAAGGTTTTAACGCGCTTTGTCATTCATTTACATAACTGCGTTTTGAGATCCTGTAAATCACGTGTCAAATACAAGGCCCGCGGGCCAAATGTGGCCCATCAAAACATTTAATCAGGCCCGACAACAAGTTTTGGTAATGGTTTTGGTAATGAAGTTAAAGTGGCCCCTGCTCGCTTTAAATATTAGGTCTGTGACAATTACAGTATTGAGACGCAGGTGGTGCTGTTGCGCTTCACCCTACTCGCTAATTTAGACGTTAGCACAACATTACGCTAAATGTAAACAAGGTAAAATATTTCTGGGACTAAAGTTAGCACAATCACGCATTATGTCTATGTTTGGGAGCACATACACATGTGAACAAATGTTCTCTATAATGAAACTGACCAAAACATTGCACAGATCCCGTCTCACAGACTAACATATTATGTCTGTATTGAAAGTAGCCAAGGCAAGGGACATTACACCTAGAAAAGTTGAGATTGTTTCTATGAAAAGATGCAGGGTGTCTGGTAAGAGTTAAAAAATCTCTAATTTTCTTAAGTTTGGCATGTAAGCCCAGTGCAAGTGTCATTTGGAGCAAATAAGCTAAATAATACCATTTCTTACCATTTATTTTTTTTATATAGGCTACCATTTATCTATAATAGCCTACTAATAATTATATTTAATTTTGTTCCTCTGAAATCTACAAGTTCAGTTGTAGGCATCGACAGTTAGCATGGATCATTTCATGATTCGGTTGCCTTTTTTAAGCTAAAAGAATAAGTTCAATAATACACCATCAGAAACCATCTGCTGCTTGTTACAATGTGGTATATCAGTTGTTGGCTTTTTGTTTTATCATCAGTTTTTCTGAATATGAAATTTAAAGTAGACCACTGTTCTATGCTAGCCTACTGTACTGTTTTATGCTTATATTGGTTAGAGACCTTATTTCATGTTTTGATAGAAATAAAACCTGCACAAATGTGGTCCAAATTAAATGTAAAACTATACTATTTTGATAAATGTGGTTTAATAAAATGCAAGACATGTTATACAGTTGGTAATACACTTTTATTTTCTCCAAAAAAAAAATAAAATAAAAAATGTGAGTATAACCCCTTACTTTATTCACAATATTCAGTGCAGCCCTTACCAAGTTTGGATTTGACACCCCTGCTGTAAATGAACATTTTTGAAAATAAAACAATTATCGCCTCAAAAACGCTAATTTTAGAAATTACTTGCTTAGTCTATATGCATAATAACCAACACGGCAATAATGAACTACAGGACTGTAAGTGCACATACTGTAAGTGCTTATTTTCAAAGTAACATCGCCATCTACTGGCCTGGAATGCATATTACAGCCAAAACTCTTCACACACTTTGCAGTTCATTTACATAACTGTGTTTTTGGGGGTCTAAATATTCTAGTTTTTAGAAATAAAACAATTATCCTCAAAAATGCTAATTTTACAAAGTGTTTAGTCTATATGCATAATAACCAATATAACAATGACGGACTACAGAAGCATAAGTGTGCAGTTGGAATTACGTGTTTTAGTCTATATGCATAAGCAACACAACAATAATGAACTACAGGACTGTAAGTGCACAAATGCATAGTGCCTCTTTCCAAAGTGACATCGCCATCTACTGGCCTGGAATGCATATTACAGCAAAAAAATCTTCATGCCCTTGCCATTAATTTACATAATTGCATTTTTGGGGGTCGAATTCTAGGAATGCATATTACAGCACTTTTAGTAAATTTCGTAGATGTGTGTGATTTTTTTTTTTTTGTGAAACACTTTATTTATTTACTTTTGCATTTTTATGATAGGGCTTAGAGAGACAGAGAGGAGGAATGGGATTTGGAAAAGTCCACAATTCAGAATTCAAACTCTAAACGCCCAAAGCACACTACACAATATATCAGCACACTTTCCACTAGGCTACCTGCACCAACATGTACATGAAACTTTTCAAAAGCATCACTGTTATGCAATCGCACCAACAGTTTCCGACCAAAATTTTATCTTGACAAATGTCTTCCTATTTGTTCTTTCGATTGGTCCTAACATTCAAATTCAACATTCGAGTCCTGTCAACCACACATCTGTATCTAACTGGACGTTTCTGACTGGCAGGAGGAAGGGAAAGTTTCTAGAGAAGCAAAAAAAAAAGCAGAGAATGACTAGAGAAGAGCCACAGAGAACGAGAGAGAGAGAGAGAGAAAGAGAGAGAATTGCTCGCAGCAAATCGTATAAAGCCATGAATAATTTACCACCTCCTCCAGCAAACCCTGATCTTTTTGTCCGTTGACTCAGGAGACCGAGGCTTTATTGGAATGAAGGCTTTCTGTGTCCTAATTTAGCATTTGCTGGCGTATCGCGGAGTGAGAGAGTGTTGCGCGGATCTCGCCTGACCTCAGAGAATCTCCTGAAACGCGGCTCCCTAGAGGAAGCGGGCCGGCTGTGAAAAGTGTGTGTATGTGCCTGTTTGGGAACACGCCAGAGAATTGATGTGAAGGTTTTAACCCCTCTGAAGATGGCTGGTTTATAACAGAGCGATATCATTTTCTTTGAAGCCCCGATGGTCGTGCGATGGCTAAATAACTCACTCTACCGGACAGCAGATGTGGGACTTGCTGAGAACTCAGGCGGGAGAAGGAGTTCATTTCCAGCGAATGTTCTTGCCTCTTTTCTGGCATCGCAGTCATCAATCTTCACCATTTTTAGATCCGATGCCATTGTGCAAAAGTGTCTTGTAATCAGATTTTTAAAAATGAAAGCTGCTGTGTACTTTTTGTTTATACGGGATAAGTGTCCTGACAAGGCAGTTTCTATGCCTGCTTGCATATATAGAGGAGATATATTTATATTTTTTTATAAAATGGCATTTTGATTGTTTAATTATTTAAATAAACAAACAAACTAAATTAAACACACATTTTAAATGACTAAAATAGTTAACAAATAATAATAAAATGAAATAAATAATTAACTAAAATAAACTCAATTACACTTAAATTTAAATAAAATTAAACTCAATTGGTTGGGTATTTTTCTACACAAAATGTTTATA
>CAIGQZ010035066.1:3983164-3996905 GCA_903798205.1 Danio tinwini
GACAGTACAGACAGATGACGATGTCAGAAAGACAGAACAACAGACAGGTCACAGTAATTGAAAGACAGAACAACAGACAGCTGATAGAATGAAAGACAGAACAACTGACAGACAACAGATTGAAAGAGAACAACAAACAGATGACAAGAGATTGAAATACAGAACAACAGACAGACAACAGGTTAAAAGAGAACAACAGACAGATGACAGATTGAAAGAGAACAAAGGACAGAAAAACAGACAGATAACAGATTAAAGGACAGAACAACAGACAGACAATGGAGACTGAAAGACAGAACGACAGACAGATGACAGATTGAAAGACAGAGCAACAGACAGAGAACAGAGATTTAAAGATAAAACAACAGACAGTTAACAGATTGAAAGACAGAACAAGAGAGATTTAAAGATAAAACAACAGACAAACGACAGAGACTGAAAGACAGAACCGACAGATGAAAGAGATTAAAAGACAGAACAACAGACTACAGAGGTTGAAAGACAGAACAACAGACAGATGACAGAGATTAAAAGAGAACAACAGACTACAGAGGTTGAAAGACAGAACAACAGACAGACAATAGAGATTGAAAGACAGAACAGCAGACAGACAGAAATTAAAAGACAGTACAGACAGATGACGATGACAGAATGACAGTACAAAAGACAGGTGACAGAAATTGAAAGACAGAACAACAGACAGATGACAGAGATCGAAAGACAGAACAACAGACAGACAACAGATTGAAAGAGAACAACAGACAGACAACAGATTGAAAGACAGAACAACAGACAGATGGCAAGGGATTGAAATACAGAACAACAGACAGACAGCAGATATTGAAAGACAACAACAGACAGATGACAGAGATAGAAAGACAGAATAACAGACAGACAACAGATTGAAAGGCAGAACAACAGACAGACGACAGATATTGAAAGACAGAACAACAGACAGAAAGAATGACAGAACAACAAACAGACAGCAACAGCTGACAGACATTGAAAGATGAAATAACAGACAGAAATAATGACAGACAGAACAACAGACATGACAGAGATTTAAAGACAGACAGACGACGGATATTGAAAGACAGAACGACAGACAATCGACAGAGATTGAAAGACAGAACAAGACAAAGACAGAACAAGAGACAGACTACAGACATATTGAACGACAGAACAACTTACATATGGCAGAGACTGAAAGAACGACAGACGACGGATATTGAAAGACAGAACAACAGACAGATGACAGAGATTGAAAGACGGAACAACAGAAGAAAAGAATAACAGACTGAACCACAGACAGATCAAAAGACAGACAACAGAGACAAAATGAAAGACAGAACAACAGACAGACAGACTGACATCACCTTCATATAAAAACGTATTCTATGCACCACCAGAAGCACTGAAATTGACAAGAGCAAGGTGGAAAATAAAGTAACAGTGAATTTTCCATAATAGGTCTGTGTGTTTGTGTGTGTGTTCTGAAGAGTGCTGTGGTATTTGGTTTAGAGAATGATGCTTGATTAAGCTTTTGTTGGTCTCTGTTTGAGGAGCCTCTCGACACCCAGAGGGGTTTGGCCCACTCATGCTCTCCCATCGAGAGGCTCTATTCATGCACGCAGACCTTGGAAAAACCCAACAAGGCTTTTTCAGAAAGAACAAACAAAAAAAATGGAAATAATGATTAACCCACCTCTGGTTGGAGATGGGAGCTCATGCGTGGCCTTTTTAAAATTAAAGAGGGAGGTCAAAATAAATAAATAAATAAAATCTGATGTTATTTATTTAATAACGCACATTTAGTTTGAGACTTTTTTCTCTAATGGTTTTTGTTTTTTATGCAATACAAATACCTACAATATTTTCGTCTTTGTTCCCTCCTTCCTTCCTTCCTGAGGCAGTCCTTGCTGAAGTTGGCAGCTTGATGACATACGGGACCAGGTCCCTTAACCCAACTGTCACAGTAGCATAGGCGTTACCTTAGTGGGCATTACTAGGTCCACTACTGTACATAGTAGACCTGGTCCAGTACGCTATTGTACTATAGACTGCAGGGAGGACATCTTGTCCTTCCTTCTTTACTACTTTGTTCTTTCCTTTGTTTCTTTCTTCATTTGTTCATTTGTTCGTTCCCTCCATCCTTCCTTCACTACTTTGTTTCTATCTGTTCCTTCCTTCATCCATTTGCTACTTTGTTTGTTCCTTCGTTCATTTCTTCCTTTATTTATTCATTTGTTCATTCATTCGTTCCTTTGTTTGTTTCTTTCTTCATTCGTTCGATTGTTCGTTCCTTCTTTCCATCCTTCCTTCGCTACTTTGTTTCTTTCTGTTCCTTCCTTCATCCATTTGCTACTTCGTTTGCTCCTTCGTTCATTTCATCCTTTATCCATTCATTTGTTCATTCATTCGTTCCTTCATTTGTTTATTCGTTTGTTCATTGTTTCATTCATTTGTTCCTTTATTTGTTTCTTCCTTCCTTCGTTACTTTTTTCGTTGTTACTTTGTTTGTTCCTTCCTTTATTCCTTCGTTTGTTAGTTCCATAGTTTGTTCCTTCCTTCATTACTTCGTGTGTCCCTTCGTTTGTTTTCTCCTCCATTTGTTCTTTCATTCATTCATTCCTTAATTTGTCCTTTCCTTCCTTCATTACTATGTTCATTCGTGTGTTCCTTCCTTCGTTAGTTTCTCCGTTTGTTCCTTTGTTCGTTTCTACCTTCACTACATTGTTCATTCCTATGTTTGTTTCTTCCTTCATTTTTTCCTTCGTTCATTTCTTCCTTCCTTTCTTCAATCTTTGGTTAGTTCCTTCACTCGTTCCTTCGTTATTACCTTTATTTACTCATTCCTTTCTTCACTATTTTGTTTCTTTCTGTTCCTTCCTTCATCTATTCCCTACTTTGTTCCTTCATTCAAATGTTCATCATTTCTTCCGTTGTTCATTCATTCCTTCCTTTGTTCATTTGTTTGTTCATTCATTCGTTTGGTTCTTCCTTCATTGATTCCTTCACTCCTCCGTTAATTCCTTTATTTGTATTCCTTTGTTACTTTGTTTGTTCTTCTGTCCTTTGTTTGCTCCTTTGTTTGTTAGTTCTGTTGTTTGTTCCTTCCTTTATTACTTCCTTTGTTCCTTCGTTCGTTTTCTCCTCCAGTTGTTCCTTCATTCGTTTCTTCCTTCATTTGTTCCTGCCATTGCTACTTTGTTCATTCATTTGTGTTCCTTCCTTCAATAGTTTCTTCGTTAGTTCCTTCATCAGTTTGTTCTTTCGCTGCAATGTTTCTTCCTTCATTCATTCCTTTGTTTCTTCCTACATTTCTTCCTTCTGTTTTTCAATCATTAGTTCCTTCATTCGTTCTTTTGTTAATTTCTTTCTTATTCGTTCCTTCCTTTCTTCACTACTTAGTTTTTTCAGTTTTTTCCTTCATTCATTCCCTACTTCGCTCCTTCCTTCAGTCGTTCCTTCCTCATTTCTTCTTTAGTTAGTTTCGTCGTTTGTTCCTTCCTTCATTTCTTCCTTTGTTTGCTCCTTCGTTTGTTAGTTTCGTCGTTTGTTCCTTCCTTCGCTACTTAGTTTTTTCTGTACCTTCATTCATTGCCTACTTTACTCCTTTCTTCAGTTGTTCCTTCCTCATTTCTTCCTTTGTTCATTCATGTATTTATTCGTTCCGTCCTTCGTTTCTTTATTCATTCATTTGTTCCCTCTTTCATTCCATCGTTAGTTCATTTATTTGTATTCCTTTGTTTGTTCCTTCCTTCATTTCTTCCTTTGTTTGCTCCTTCGTTTTGTTGTTTGTTCCTTCATTACTTCGTTTGTTTATTCGTTTTCTCCTCTATTTGTTCCTTCATTTGTTTCTTCCTTCATTTTTTTCCTTCCCTTGCTACTTTGTTAATTCATTTGTGTTTCTTCCTTTAACAGTTTCTTTGTTAATTCCTTCATTTGTTTCTTTCTTCATGGCATTGTTTGTTCCTTATTTCATTCGTTTGTTTCTTCCTACATTTCTTCCTTCGTTCATTTGTTCCTTCTGTTCTTCGATCCTTAGTTCCTTCATTCGTTCATTTGTTAATTTCTATCTTCACTTATTAGTTCCACCTCCTCCGCTACTTTGTTTTTTTCAGTTCCTTCATTCATTCCCTACTTCGCTCCTTCCTACAGTCGTTCCTTCCTCATTTCTTCCTTTGTTCATTCATTTATTTGTTCCTCCTTCATTTGTTCATTCATTTGTTTGTTCCCTCCTTCGATCCTCTGTTCCTTTATTTGTTCCTTCCTTCATTCCTTCTTTTGCTCTTTCTTTGTTAGTTTCGCCGTTTATTCTTTCCTTCTTTAACTCGTTTGTTCCTACATTCGTTTTCTTTTCTGTTTGTTCCTTCCTTCGTTAGTTACTTAGTTTGTTCCTTCGTTCATTTCTGTCTTCACTGAATTGTTCGTTCCTTATTTCATTTCTTTGTTTGTTTCCTTTCTTCAATCGTTGGTTAGTTCCTTCGTTCGTTCCTTCATTAATTTCTTTCCTCACTCACTCATTTATTTGTTGTTTATTCCTTTGTTCATTCGTTCCTCTATTCATTTCATTTGAGTAGATGTTTTCAATAAACTTGTTGATTTGATTCACAAAATCAAATCTCGAACTAACTTACTGAATACATTGTTTAGAAATCATGAATAGTGATGATGGTTCAACAACCATCATTCTTTTGAGTCAATCTTTTCTATTAATCTTTCGATTCAATTCAGAAAACCAGACTAAAAGTTGACTTATTTGAACTCACTGATCTGGTGGCATCAGTATACTCAATGAATCTGTTCACAATGTAAACGAATCAATCCAATGACTTCACGAGTCACACAAACAATGTGCTTTTGAGTCATGATTCTGCATAACAATGATCTCTCTCCCTTTAAATCTGAGCCGCTGCATCTGTTTACCTTTAGCAGGGCTTTGAATCGCTGCTGTTTTCTCATGTCGACAGCTAAATGGTGTGTGTGCTGATAACAAAAGCATCTTTATTAAACACTACAATGGTCTTTTTGTTTTGTGGCTCCTGGTGAAGGACAGTAAACAGGCCATGCTGCTGTAAATGAATATCAAATGTCACATTAATTTGAGTTTACCTGTAAACGTCGGTTCACATTCGGGGTAATGATGTGGGTCATTTGCGCTCGTGTTCGCCTCTGTTTTCCTCAGATAATGCACAAAAGCAGGTTAATGCCACAATGGGAATGAGCCGGGAATTAATCCATATAAACTCCACATCAGTGTCAGTGCTTAAAATGTCAAGCAAAGAGACAAATGAGTGGAATTGAAATTAATTACCTCTCAGACAGAGATGCAACGCAATCCCCTCAAATGACTCCTGGGCTTCACATGAGCAGGATTACTGTGGAGCAGAAATAGATTTTTCCTTTATTTGTTTTTGAAACAACGCAGGACAGGAATAGACAGCGTAGGTGGATCATTTCCAGCTGAACTGCACCTCTTTCTGCAACTCTCCATACATCAGACGACCATATTGATTCCTGCGCTGAAGGCGGAATGAGTTGTAGATGGAGATTAGCGGTTAGCGAACACGCTACGGCAAATGGAGCTGCCAAGGACATAGCTTTATTGAGAAAATGTGGTTTATTGATTATTTGTCTGTCTGATTGATTTATTGATTGATTGACACATACACAAATAAATAATCTATCACATATTGGCGATTAGTTTTTTTAATCAAATTAAGATTTATATACTGTAAATAAAAAGGTATTTCTTTTAAAAAGTGTAACAAACTAATAAATAAATGGATCTTTCCTATATAAACACATTCAAGATGCTTATTATTAAATATATTATCAACTATAAAAAACAATGAACATTAATATACATTATATAAATGATTTGTGTGCTTTTTTTACAAAAATAAAAAATAAATAAATAATATATAAATATAATATAAATTTCAGTTTTTACATAAAAATATATCTTATTTTGTATATCTAGTATTTTGTATATAAGTAAATGGATATTTTGGAATAAACATGTAATTTTATAAAGAGGCATCTTTTACATTATATCAAGATATAAAAGTCTTGATACACAGGTTTCACTTTAAATGTTCAAGAAACCCTGGAGTACTTTATTGACTCATAAATAAATAATTAAATAATCTATCAGGTGTGTTTAAAGGTGCAGTATGTAAGTTTGACACCCAGTGGTTGAACTAGGTATTGCACTCCTGGATCAAAACAAACGCAAGCGCGGGTTGCCAGATTGAGTACCAGAGTGAGTGATTTAAACTGTTCTATATAAAAGCAATGACACGCGATGAAGGGAATATTTTCCATATTAAAAGGAGTTTTGGTTCTAACCAACACCTCGAATTGATATATTAGAAACGGCTTCTATTACTCACAGCTAAATAACAGAAACCTATGACAGTGATCACCTCAGGTAAACCTTGTGTGCTTTATTCAGTGCTAAATGCTAACAATGTGAGTTTGAATGCCATTTTACATGACATTTATTGCCATATAGTGAAAGCAGCAGCAGATAGTTCACCTCAGATCTGGAACAAACAATAAATCATTTGAAATTGAACTTTAAAACAAAACACATATGAGTGATTCAGCATCTACATTTAATGATATTAAAGAGGGTTAACATGTATTAAACAGATTATAAACCTTACCATTTCATGAGTGAGTGCATATTCTGTGCTTCTGAATGGCTGTATTTAAATTTCTGTTGTATTTCGTCTGGTGCAAATGTCTGCTATGTCCACCGGAGGTCGCATTTTCGGTCACGGATGCAGGCTTTGAGTGCCTTTCTGAATGAATTAATTAAATACGCTGTTTTTCACCAAGGCAACCCGGGTGCTGAATTATAATTGGCTAAACTGGCATTGTGCAGGTTAAATTTACCTAAACAAAGACAGCGTTCCGGCACTGAAAAAACATTTTCAAAGCAGAATATCTGACTTCAGCACTGTTTTTCAGTTAAACAATTATGTTGACTTAGAATGTTTCTTAAATATCTGCACACATATTATGGTATTTTTATGCTTTAGAAGAGTCAAACACTTACATACAGCACCTTTAATAGGGTTAAAGCTAAACTGTGCAACTCTGTGGCCCTCCAGGAACTGGATTTGACACCTGTGCCCTAGAGTGTGTATGCGTTTAAGCTCAAGATACCACACAAATAACTTTTTATAAATCTTTTAAACTGACCCTTTTAGGCTTTGACCCAATTGCTGGCATTTTGGCGACTGTTGCTTTAAAATCAAATGAGATTGTGCTCTTTTTAAAAGAGGGTGGAGCTGCAAATGCCTGTGTGTCAGCATAGTGGCAAATTCTGAAACAAGACTAATGATTTCTCCAGTGCTTAATTTGTGAATTGCGAGGTCCCGGAACAGATCGGTGTAACAGATCTGGCATGTTACCTGTGGATGGAGAGGTGTCCTGCAAGGAAGTGGAGACCATGTGGGAGGGGTTGGGCGGGGGTTTGGTGCGGTGGATGGCGGAGGAGTGTCGTGGATGAAAGTGAGCGGGGCGGGGGTGTCACGGAAGAAAGTGAAAGTGAACAGCAGACAGGGGAGGTGAGAGGTTGAGGAGGGGGATCGGTAAAATGAGATCCAGCTCCGGCATGTTCCAGCACAAAATAAGCCCTGGTTATCTTTTTCAAAAACTGAAAGAGTCAAAAAAAAAGTGGTTTACATGGAGACTACAATGTTTATTTGAGCATATTAAAAATCCACATTTATAATGCCTATTAGTCACTTATAATGCCTCATTTTCAGCACATCCTCACTAATGGGCGGGGCTTTCCCCCTCTGATGACACGTACAAAAGCAGAATGTCAATCAAAGTGTTTCTGCAGACTGTTTTTATCAAGTGTGATTATTAAAAAATTGAATTAATAAATGTTTACCATTTGAAGCTGGTTATTTTCATACTGCTGCCACACAACCCCTTGTTTAAACCCTGTATAAAAGTGATTATTGCATAATAGGTCCCCTTTAAAAATCATGTTGTCTGAAAGCTAGAGTATTATGTAATCATTTATTTAGTAAAGGACAGAACTCCACAAACAGGAGCTCAAATGATGATTCATCCAGTTCAAACATCATGAGCGCCTCAGTCCGTGACCTCACTGTTGATTTCTGTTGTTTTGTTAGTTGCGCATGAGCTCCAGGAGAGAAAAACATCTACAAATATTCACCATTAGTCTGAAAACAGCAGCACAGAGAGTGAAGATTCAAACACACTGAAGGAGAAATGAACAGAGAGACCAAAATCATTCCTGCAGAGAGAGAGAGAGAGAGAGAGAGAGAGAGAAATACTGGAGAATGTTTGGAGTGAGACTTATTACAGTATAATATGATAAGAGGCAAATGTTGAAATTCAGTTCAATTTATCTTTATTTCTATAGTACTTTTATGATGTAGATTGTGTCAAAGCAGCAGTTGTAGTACATTGAAACTGTGTCAGTTCTTGTTGAAGTTCAGTTCAGTTCAGTGTGGTTTAATTTTCACTGCTGAAAGTCCACACGTTGAAGAGCAAATCCATCGATACGCAGCTCCACAGGTCCGAAACCAAGCAAGCCACTGGCGAGGGACAAACTTCACCAATTGACGAAAGTGAAGGAAAAACAGCCTTGAGAGAAATCAAGCTCAACTGGGCACGACCATTTCTTCTCTGGCCAAACTTCCTTTGCAGAGCTGCAGTCTAGGCACTGAAGGCTTGAGAATGCTGGATGTTCATCATGGTGAAACTGCACGTGTGTAAGAAATTAAGGTTGTTTTTCACTGAATGCCTTTTTGTTCTTATAATTTGCCCAAAAGGTCTGATTCAGAAGAGTGATTCATTCAGATTCGTTCATTTCTCATGGAGCCCCTTCATGTGATTTTTCTATAAAGGTCTATTGCTGAGTTCACACCAGACGCAGAATGCACAAATAAATTGTGCTCTTCGCACATAAATAGACGCGTGATCATTTTAAGTTTACTCGCTTCATTCGCCCATCAAATCCGCTTCATTCGCAAGTCAAATTCTCTTTACAACAGACGCAGATTCTCGTGATTCTAGCTTCATTGCTAAATGGCTAGCATGGATTTTATTAAGAGAATAGTTGTGTTTATGTGCTTTTGGAAGGCTGATAAACAGCGTTGATTCATTTGGAGCCAACAACAGGCACATCATAATCACGCCCTTACAAGAGCAAGCTCCTGATTGGCAGTGGTGTAAAGTAACTAATTACAAATACTCAAATTACTGTAATCGAGTAGTTTTTCTCAGGAATTGTAATTTACTGAGTAGTTTTATAAATGTGTACTTTTACTTTTCCTTGAGTACATTTTTAGTGCAGCATCTGTACTTTTACTCAACTACTTTCTATCAACCTGCAGTAACTACTTTATTTTGCTTGTCCATGGGGATTAGAAAAATCAGTCCTGAGATTCCTGTCCAATCAAATCGCACATACCGTAGAAGGTAAATCGCATCATAATGAACTACTTACACATGATCTCTTTTAGCAAAATTACATGACCTTTTTTAATGCGTACACTGGAATTTATGTGGTAAAAGTGTTTCCGTCATAGTTTATGCGCATCTTTTCTTATCGAATAAAAAGTTTATCCTACTCAGTTATGCGCATATGTTTTTTATGCGCATTTTCAAAATTTATGTGCATCATGACGTTTCCATCAACCTTTTTTTATGCGCATAAGCAAAATGCACATAAAAATAGGTGGATGGAAACATAGCTAATGGGTCTACTTGGGGCATGTCTGCTTTAGGAGACTTCATACAATTCTTTCTATTTATTTTACACATCAAGAGTCTAATCATTTTCGGTATACCAAAAATCCATAGCATTTAGAAATAATAATAATATTAATAATGATAATTATTTAGATGCAACTATTTTTATGACTCATTTCCATTGCTGAACAGAATATATATGATTAAGAATAAATATTTTTCTGTTTTATGTAGAAGTCAGGCCTCCCTTGGAGGTGACGATGTTTGAACATCTCTAAATGCGTAACTTTTTATTTCAAGCCGACAAGAAATATACCGCGCTGGTTAAAAATATAAGAGCGCACGTCCGCCACTGTGATGGATATCGGCCAAGCGATTGATCTTATAAAGCAGCATAATTTTAGCTGCCAGCGTTTTGGAGCTCGCCTGCCTGTGGCGCTGGAAATGCTGTGTAGGTAAAGCAGAAAGGCTGGGCCTGGAACAGAGCCACTCTCTCCTGTCAGAAGTCTTTGACGGAGCAAATAGGAGACCAAAGTGACGTTTTGTTGCGCTAAATGAAATGAGAAAGGCAGCGGAAAACACGGTGCACACACTGACATTTCCAGCCTATGCTACTGAAGCCGGTGATTAGTCTCTGCATGTCTTTGCATTTGCGACCATTTTCGCCGGTAAATGTCAATTATCATTGCTCTTCTTTTCGTCTGCTAACCTTCACTTCTGAGTATGAGCTCTCTTTATCTGTTCTCTGACAACGGTAAAAGGGACAGCTCATCCTAAAAGTGTATGAAAGTTCATTTGCTTGCAGTCGTCTTGTTACAAACTTGATTTCAGCCTTACTTTATGAGTTTAAATCTTACTTTACAGGCTTTGCTGTTGTTAGGTTTGTTAGACTGGGGTTAATGATGGATGTTTGTTGGGGAACGTGAGTTTAGATTCGTTATTCGCTCTGGTTTAGTTATGACACGTGATTTGTCTGCTTTGTTATAATAAATGTAGTTGTTTTTGATGAAATTGGATTGGGCAGCACGGTGGCGCAGTGTGTAGTAAACTCACCTCACAGCAAGAAGGTAACTGGTTCGAGCCCCAGCTGGGTCAGTTGGCATTTCTGTGTGTAGTTTGAATGCTTTCCCCTTGTTCGTGTGGGTTTCCTCAGGGGGCTCCGGTTTTCCCTCACAAGTCCAAAAACATGTGGTATAGGCGAATTGGGTCAGCTAAATTGTCCATAGTGTATGTGTGTGAATTAGTGTGTATGGATGTTTCCCATCGATGGGTAGCAGCTGGAAGGGCATCTGCTGCGTAAAACAAATGCTGAATAAGTTGGTGGTTCATTCCGCTGTGGCGACCCCAGATTAATAAAGGGACTAAGCCAAAAAGAAAATGAATGAATGGAATTGGATTCACGCGTCCTCTTTATGTTGACTCACTTTGTAAATTAAAACGTAAAAAGAGTTTGTAACACCATGAGTAGAAATGAATTGAATCAGTGAGTGAATCGGTTCATTAATAAAGCATCAAGTATATAACAGTTCTTCACATTTGATCTATGTTTTAGTAGTGTTCAATCTGTCTAAAGGCTGATTTATACTTCTGCATTGAGTGCACATGGATGGTCTGGCGCAGCCTTCGCACAGTTGCCCCTCGCTGTGGCTGACGCAGACAAGCACCTCTCAAAAATGTAACTACATGTCGCAATGACACATAGGGCAATCTCTGGGATTGGTCAGCTTGGTAGCGATGACGACTATGGGTGGCATTGAGAGCCGTGAGAGAGGTGCAAGCCTGTTGGAGCGAGTGTTTTTAGGCTGATTTAAACTTTTTTGTGAGCCTCTGTGAGTTATAAAGGCTTTTAGACTTGATGCACTTGCCGTTGTACTATTATTTCAACAACAGGGGGCGGCTCTGAGTAAATCAGGAAAAAAGTAGGAAAGAACAAGTGGAGTTGCTAAATGAATAAACTGAACTTTATATAAAATGAATAAGTTCGGGATCATTTTGGCGGATGCTCGTGAAAATGTCAACCCAGGCTCATTATGGATACGTACCCCAGTATACATTTCTGGAGACTGTGAAATTTGTTCCAGGAGCTACGTTTCTTTTTGCAGGTTTTCTTTTCACGAATCCACCAGAAGCCATTGTGGACGCTTTTTCAGATCTGAAATGTCTCTCGTGAGTGCCATTTGCGCCTGCTGTTCTCGCGTAAATCCCCCAGAGGATCGACTGACTGACTGACTGACTGACTGACTAACCGATACCCTACCCACCCCTTTCTCAAACCCAATCAACGGTGTTTCCAAAAGCAATCCAGAAAAAGAAAAGCATTATGCTCAGCTGCCTGATTTTACCATGTTTACAGATCTTACCACATTCTCACCCTGTAATTTACTTGTTTATTAGAATTTTTTTGCCTTTTTTTGTTTTACCTGCTTTCTGGAACCGTTCTTTCCCAAACCTGAACCCTGTCGTCACTGTCGACTCTGCTCTGCATCCTCCGACGTATGCGGCTGGTAACAGCGGAAAAGCCGTCCACCCGGTAGCATTTTAAAGATGAAATGCAGCCATACGTACTTCTGGCTACATTTTTCGCTCTCTCCAGAAATGTATAGGGAGTTACATATTAGCAATGAGCCTCTGCTGGAAAATGTTTGCTTTTAGTACAGTTGGGTAAACAGGTAACTTAGGCTACATTACATTTTATACACCCAAGCTAACTGCGTGCCTAATGCAAAACCTTTTGTACAATAAAAATACAACATTATTACTCTAAAAAGCCATGAACAAACTTTGCCGAAAATATATGCATTGTCTTGTCTCAAAGCTTCAAAAGAAACCTTAAGGACTTCACATCAGACAGTTGCTTTGGATTTCTAATTGTGTTGCGTGTAAATTCCACCAGACTCGGCTCCATATTGTTCATCTTTAGAGGCAGAGGCACCAACAAAGTTTTTGCCACAGCCATATCAACCTGCAGCTGTTGTAGTAACAACAGAGTCTTAGATATAGGATCATATCCTTCACATAACCAATATAACTCAAGTTTTAGTCACACTATAAAAAAATAAAAAAGGAAATAAACACTATAACCAAACCATTAATTGTTATCCAATACTACGTATTTTAGTGCCAAAATAAGCCAATAGTGTCAGATATATTAGTCAGTATAAAAGAATGTAATTAAGATATAGATAATTATCCATAGAATGTAATTCAATAAATTTAAATATATATTATTTTATAATAGAGCCATATATGTAATTTATGGATGGGATAATTCAACATTCTGACCATATTGGGTCTCTCTCTGTTTCGTTTGTCCTTTTGTCTCTGTAAATAATATGCGTTTTAGTTCATATCACTCAAAGAAGTTAAGCAGGGCTGAGCCTGGTCAGTACCTGGATGGGTGACCACATGGGAAACCTAGATTGCTGTTAAAAGTGGTGTTAGTGAGGACAGCAGAGGGTGCTCAACCTGTAATTTGTGTGGGTCCTAATGCTACAGTATAGTGAAGGGGACTCTACACTGTCAGTGAGCATCATCTTTCAGATGAGATGTTAAACCAAGGTCCTGACTCTCTGTGGTCATTAAAAATCCCATAGCACTTCTTGTAAAGTTTAGGGGTGTAACCCTGGTGTCCTGGCCACATTCCCTCCATTGGCCCTTACCCATTATGGCCTCCCAATCATCCCCATCCACTAAATTGGCTGTATCACTGTCTCTCCACTCCACCAATAGCCAGTGTGTGGTGAGCGCACTGGCGACGTTGTCCTGTGGATGCCATTGCATCATCCAAGTGGATGCTGCACACTGATGGTGTTGTGTAGAGACCCCCCTCATGATTGTAAAGTGCTTTGAGTGTTGCGCTATATAAATACACATTACATGACAAAGTTACAAAAAATGTCATGCGCTTCGCCACCCGAAATTATGTCGCACAATAAATGCGCTAGATAAATGCGTTATATAAATGCGCTATTTAAATGCGCTATATGCACAA
>CAIGQZ010035066.1:3996915-4007099 GCA_903798205.1 Danio tinwini
CGCTATATAAATGCGATATATGCACAATAAATGCGCTATATAAATGCTCTATATAAATGCGCTATATAAATGCGCTATATAAATACTTTATATAAATGTGCTATATAAATGTGCTATATAAATGTGATATAAATGCGCTATTTGCACAATAAATGCGCTATATAAATACACATTACATGACAAAGTTACAACAAATGTCATGCGCTTCGCCAGCCGAAATCATGTTGCGTACACCCATAATGAACCTCCACCAACACCTTGATGACGTCACATTCGCAACCAAGTAAACTAGCGGACGCGTCGAGTAAAAATCAAGCTTAACAAGTTTCTAATCCTATGAAGGAGGTCCATATAGATACTTTTGTTTTGTGTTTACCTTATAATTAAAGTAGTTGCACATCCGTCGGTCTCTGAATTAGCGAGTTTGAACTACTTGTACATTAAAGTAGCATTACAGGTATAACAAAACACCTGCAGAAAAACTGGACATAGAGGAACATAAAAACCCGCTGTCAGCTAGCATTTCAGAAGTGTTATTAAGAGCAACACAAACAGAACGCAGAAGTATAAATGCACGACTATGCACAAGTCATGCACCGTGAGTCATGGCGATTACTCGAGTATAATTCAGCCTTAGGCAGGATTGTCCCTATAGGCAGCACACAGTAAGCAGTGCAGGTTTATAGTAGAAAGGGTGGTGTCGTCCGGTGTCACAGTCTCTCACAGGACGAGCACCATGGATGGAAATATTCAGGGCATAACAAACACTGAGTCCCTGCAGCGAGAGAGAAACTGACCCTCCACAGTCACCTGATCTTTGAGTGTCACAGTCTCTCAGTATTCACTAACACACACACCCTCTGGAGGACTGAAGCAGCGTACAAAGGCCTTTCACACATGAGTGAACACAGACGACCAGCATCAAGACACACACTCAACACACACTAATATATATATATACACTGAACACTTCACCACACACACCAATACACACCAAATATACACTGAACACATCACCACACACACACACACACCAATACACACCAAATACACAATGAACACATCACCACCCAAACACACAACACTCACTCAACAAACACCAAATCTACACTGAACACTTCACCACACAAAAACGCACGCACACACACACACACACACACACACACACACACACACACACACACACCAAATACACTCTAAAACACGTCACCAAATATACAACTGAACACATCATCTCACAAACACAACACAAACACTCAACACAAACACTCTAACACACACCAATATAATGTACACTGACCACATCACCACACAAACACCTAACACACACCAAATATATACTGAACACATAACCACACAAACACTCAACACAAACACCCATTACACACACATTAAACCCACTGAACATCATTACACAAGCACCCAAAACACACACACCCATACACTAAATCTACACTGAACACATCACCACACAAACACCCAACACACACCAATACACTCACCAAACACACTAAATACACCTATTATATACAGAGCAAAAACACTGAACACAACACTCAATGAACATGCAAATACACTCACCAAACACACTGAACACAAACACCTGATATATACCAAACAACACACTGAACAAGTGTGAAGTTTTAAGCATCACCTAATTTTCTCATGCCATATTTAGACTGAAAACGAAATTACAAAGTAAGAAAAGTTTTTTTTGCAGTGTACATGACAATAGAGGGAAAAATTAATGATCCAAAAAAGGCGAGTGTCTTTAGTCTTGCAATACAAAGTAACTATACCACCGCTGCTTTACTTCTGTTATTACCCTTTCACTGGTGGTGAGTTTAAAAGATTCTATCTGGCCTCGGGATTGAGTTTTGTTAGGTGATCATTATTATTTTAGAACGATTGCAGGCAAGTGGCTGGCCAGCTGGGAGAAGAATAGATTGAACTTTAGGCCCAATCCCAATTCTATTTTTTTTCTACCCCTTGGCCCTTAAAACCGAGGGTGAAGGGGAAGGGCTTCAAAATTTACCCCTAAGAATTGGGAATTGGGATTTTTTTGGTATTTTTCATCAGAAAATCAATGAAGGCATATATCATGTTATCATGATGATAAAATGTGGCAATAAGATCGTAACTATAATGTGCATTTACACCGTGGCCATATTCATCTATGTAAACACACCAAAAACAACATTAATATTATAGCAGACATTTTAAAAAGCTCATTTCCAGCCACTAGACTTATTCGGGTAGGGTATTCGAGGGTCATCGAGTGTCAGAATGTTGTGGGACTGCTGTACAGGAGTTATTATTAGGGATTACAGATTGAGAAATTAAGCGTTTTTTATTTCAGCGTTTTTTAAAAATAGCATAACGGTAAAACATGAACGCGTTATGAATATAATAAAACGTGTTTATTTGCTGTAAAAATTCGTAATAATGACAAAAAAATACTAATTTGTGGGAAATTTTCTTACCCCTTGGTGTCGAGTGTGGTCCTGAAAAATCTTCATTCGAAGGGCTATCTACCCCTTTCTCTTAGACTTATGCCTTCAAGCTAAAGAGAATTGGAACACCCCTACCCCTTCACTGGAATGTGCAATACGAGGGGTAAGTGGATTGGGCCTTATTGTTACTTTCACTACATGTATCTGATATGAATAATACACATCAGCAAATTATATTTGAATGAATTGTTAGACTTCCATATAATTTCTTGTGTGTTTAACAAACTCTAAATGTATTGTTTTACTAGTACTTGTGTGTAGTTGCACGTCTAAAACATAAAATAAGCATTGGGTGGTTAAAACACTGCATAATTGTGATAATATGACACAAATTCTCTGGCTCAGCACCAGCCAACACGGCAAAGCTCAGTTTGAAATTTTCATGTCATGCTGTTTTATTTAGTGTGAAATGCTACCACACCTTGGATGACTAGAGTCACAGATTTCTCTGCCTTCACCATGTATCTTTCCTCTAACGTTACCTCCGCTCATTTTTTGCTCTGTCCTGTCTATGAGGCGAAAGAGGCAGATTTAGTTCACTCCGCTCCGTGCTCAACTAGTTTTTTTAATAATCTAACGTCGCCGCATCGTGTGACATGACGAATCGATTATGAAATTCGTTGCCAACGCTTTTAGTAATCAATTTTAATCGATTCGTTGTTGTAGCCCTACATGAGACAGATTCCTGAAAGACCCCAGTGACAGACGAATCTTCCCATTGATTCGGTGGGCAAGCCTGATTACCCGCCTGTGACCTACTTACAACTGTAGCTTCTCCACGATGGACGTCCAGCTTTTTTCAGCCTCCGGCGCCTACACTGCAGCTCTGCACAAGAAGTTTGGCCAGAGGAGAAATGGTCCTGTCCAACAGAGCCTGGTTTCTCTCGAAGTTGTTTTTCCTTCACTTTCGTCAATTGGTAAAGTTTGTTCCTTGCCAGTGGCTTGCTTGGTTTGGGACGTGTGGAGCTGCACATTGATGGATTTGCTCGTCAGTGTTTGGACTTTCAGCAGTGAAATATAAACCACACTGAACTGAACTAAGCTAAACTTCAACTCGGAAAACTGGACTGACACAATTTCAATTTACTGGAACTTCAATCTATATTGTAAAAGCGCTATAGAAATAAACATGAACTGAATTGAATTGAATATGACCCCAACAAACACACACTGGGTATACACCTAACACACACTGAGCACATATACACAAATACACAAAACGCAGACACTGTACACACAAGTCATTAAATGTGGAAAATAAAAAAGCTCCAAAAAGTCTACCAGTGCTCTGGTTGGAGAAAGGAAAAGAAAAACTGGAGCTGTCAAGCGTAATCGAGCAAAATAATTCATAAATGCTGTTAATTAAATCAGCGAGTGTGTTTTCTAGAGGTTTGAAGGCCAAATGCTTGTCATCATATTTTTAATTGATAATGCAGCAGCTCTGGACACAGGACAGCCTTTCATCACTGAAGCTAAAAACATTGCATCAGTTTAGTAGAACATTAAAGCAGATGAAAAATACAGGATCAACCGCCAAAAAGCGCAGATAAACTGTTCCTACAACTGTGACTGAATTAGGGATGCACAATATATCGCAAAATTATAGTGATAATAGTATATGCAATAGATGGATCGCACGTGTAATATAACACATTTATTTTATGCATTGGTTATCTAAATTTGACCAAACAGATAGGGCCTTATTATCACTATCCCCGCCTCCCCAGTAGTTGCTGTTCTGCTATTGAATGGAGCAGCCCGAAGGCAAAACCAGAGCTGAAAATGAACACTAATGGGCAAAATGAGATATAATATATATATATATATATATATATATATATATATATATATATATATATATATATATTAGTGATTAGACACGATAAGAGATAAGATGTACTTGTGTTTATTAACTGTTTATTCAGTTAAACAGGCCTAAATGAGCTAGAAACAGCAATTTTTGATGACCTTAATCCGACTAAAGTTATATCACAAAAATTACAGGAAACTCTGAAATGAAAGCACTTCACGTAAACACCTTAATTATATTATTGTCTATCAAAGCTAATAACTAGATTACAGATGTCCATGTAAGTGTAGTCAGTAGTGTCTTCGAAGTAAGTGAAAGATCCAGAAGGGCATCCTGCTGATTTGATTCAGAAGGGCACATTTTGTCAGATGGCTCACCGGTTTGACTTTCATTCACCATCATTCATTTTAAAAAGCACCCGCTCCATTTTATTTGTATATGTTTTACTGGAACGCAAAAACTCTACAGGTGCCTGATAGTTAGATGTGGAGCTAACATTAGTCAGATTCACTCTAGTGAACTTCATCCATGTAAGCACGTCACGTTTGAAGTGGTTGTAAGGTCCAACCAGTTAGTCCACAGACAGTATCTACTGGTGGATGAAGGTTTATTGCCTGTTTGGTCTTCCCAGTGCACACTGTTGATTTACTTTAAATTTAACTCATTTCTGACTCTAATTTTAGTATGAGGTGGTTTATAATATTGATATATTTATCCTCGTTTTATCTGACTCCAATTATAAAACATTGATAAGATTATTTTGTTTCTTTTAATATTACTGTAATAAAGTTTACGGCCACCTGGCCGCCGGGAAGAATGAGGCGGAGTACCAACGCGGTTTTAAATAAATATTTATTAATAAAAGGGACGGCAGCTCATCACGGAGACTGCCGTCTAAATCAAAACAAACGGACGGCAGCTCCTCACGGAGACTGTCGTCAAACTGAAAGCAAAAGTAACACAACATGTCCGGGCCCGGTCCTCTCTCTCTCTGTCCTCTGCCATCGTTCCTCCTCTTATAGTCCAGAGCTCCTTCCGTGGGATTGAAGGCAGGTGCGCGCCACAGGTGTACCTCATCTGTGGCGGGCCTCGTTTCGCTCCCACGGCTCTCGGCCACGCCCCCTCGCCACAATTACTTTGGATTATGATTGAATATTCTCTCCGATTCGTTGTTGTATATTATTGTCGTTTATTTGGGTTGCTATAACATCCTGAGTCTTGTACCGGCCGAGTATACAATCTCTTAAACACAAAACGTGTCAGTCTTGGTCATTAAACAGAGGCGATTAACCCCTATTCTAAAAGGCAGAACTCTACTTACTCAGATTAGAATATTTGTTGTGTGGTCCCCATAGATCTGCTATCTACTAAATCAAAACAAAGCTATTTATTCATACCATGATCATTACTATACAATTAAGCAGACCAATTTACTTAAACTATTAGTAACTTTAAATAATCACCATATGGTTTAAATAGTATTTTAAGTTTGTAGATAAAGGCCTACCCACATTTAGATTGGTCTCAACAATCCTTTGTTGTTCTAAATAGAAAACCCATTATTGGCCTTTTACAGTCTAAGTATACTTGAATTAATGCCAGTGTGTTAGTCAGAGCTCTAAGAACATCGTATAGCATGTCACGCTGCTCCGTCTATCATGCTTTAGTCTGTTACTAACCTGTACAGAGGTTTGTGGTGCTATGGACTTAACATAATCTACTAAAGATAATAACATGAGATCTGTTTGAATAATTCAAAACATAATTTATTAGTCAGGTAATAGTGTATTATGCCAATTCATTCATTCAATTCATAAACAATCAATACAAAACATCAAATTATCAAAGATAAATCCATGATCAAAAGATGCATACCTGACATCAAAATATACATAGCGTGGAGCTTGAGAGCTCCAAGCTAGGGGCTAATAGGTACAGAATCACGTCGAACATTTAGAAACTTGCCTTAAATAGTCAAAGCAAGAAACTCCTCGAAGAAAGGGGTGTGTTGAATTACAAAAGGCATTTGCATTTAGTGACATGGTAAATCTGAGGAGTTTCTGCCTATAGAAAACTAATGGTCATTTGAATAAAGGCCCCCTATGTATAGGCACACCCTTAGCAGTGGTTCAAAAGGTATCTGAAGTTTATTTTTATATATATATATATATATATAAAAATATAATTTATTTATACATTTTTTATGTATTTTTATTAAAATAAATCCAGAGACCTAAAATTTCAATCTCAAGCCTGAAAAAATGTCAACTTTGAATAGAGTTGTCCACGTTTCCTTTCACACAGCATATTGTGTCGATAACTGAGTTTCTGGTTACCTCCCAGCATAATGCCGTTTTAAATCCCACTGCCACATTTGCACATCTGTGGGTTGATCAGTGATATTTATCCGCTCGACAGTGACTGTTATGCGTATGGAGTGCTGTAATGTAGTTTGACACCGTGGTCTCTGTTCCTGAAGTGGAGCCTCAGGAACCCTGCGCTCGTGCTCTACAATACATTTTCTCAATTACCTGACGTTAAATGAGGTAAGCCACCAATTTACTATGCAAGAGCATTTTATAGTGAGAGTAGCAGTAACAGGTTCACACTATAAATTCTGGTTTTAAACGCACTCAGAATTAGAGTTCTGAGTTACTGTCAAAGACTATATAATACACAAGACATGTCACTCAACAACATGTATAGTTTTGAATGGAAGTCAATATAACGGGTGAAGTCTCACCTTCTAGTAAAGAAGCCAATCATAGATAAACTGACAATAATTCGGACCAGGCGTGTCTTTTTACAAGAGTTTCTGAAATTGGTATGAATTATTTGGTATGAATGACCTCTGGGGTCAGCAAACGCACTGGAATCTCAGCGAAAACGTGCTTCACAGACATAAGACATACATCCACTTTTCAACAAACCAACTACACTTGAAAACAAATGTTCTCTGGTTTTGTAATCTGTATGAAATGAACATATGGTAATCTGTGAAATCATATCTGTATGGTAATGCCTATCCCATAAAATGCACATCACATGACAGCAACTACGAATGCCCAAGAACTTGTAAACAAAGAGGAAAAATTCAGCAGGTACCGGGTTCCAACATTCTTCAAAATATCATATTTTGTGTTCAACAGAAGATATAAAGTCAGAGAGGTTTGCAGTAAGTGGAGGGTGACTAAACAATAACAGAATTTACATTTTCAGGTGAACTGTCCCTTTAAATCGATCTCAAACTTTTGTGATTTAAGTTTAGTTTTTCCTTTAAATTCTATTCTATTATATTCTAATCTATTTTATTCTAATCTATTCTATTCCGATATATTCTATTCTGATCTATTCTATTCTGAGCTATTCTATTCTGATCTATTCTTTTCTATTCTATTCTATTATTCTATCTATTTTATTATATACTGATGTATTCTATTCTAATCTATTCTGATCTAATCTATACTATTTTGATCTATTATATTATGATCTATTCTGTTCTAATATATTCTATTCTGATCTAATCTATTCTATTCTGATATATTCTATTCTGATCCATTCTATTCTGATATATTATATTCTGATCTAATCTATTCTATTCTGATATATTATAATCTGATCTAATCTATTCTATTCTGATATATTATAATCTGATCTAATCTATTCTATTCTGATATACTATAATCTGATCTAATCTATTCTATTCTGATATATTCTATTCTGATATATTCTAATCTATTCTATTCTGATGTATTCTACTCTAATCTATTCTATTCTGATGTATTTTATTCTAATCTATCTATTTTAACTTATTCTATTATGATCTATTAAATCTGATCTATTCTAATTTATTCTGATCTATTTTAATTTATTCTATTCTGATATATTTTATTCTGATCTATTATATTCTGATCTATTTTAATTTATTCTGATCTATTTTAATTTATTCTATTCTGATATATTGTATTCTGATCTATTATATTCTGATCTATTCTATTATATTATATTCTATTCACATAGAATTTTCTTGGAAGCACTTACTAACACATTTTTTTTTTTTTACTATATTTTCAAATGTTTCCATTGTTTATTTTTTCCCATAAGCTAAAAGTATTTTATTTTATGTTTAATTACATTTAAATGTAAATAAGTATTTTAGTGATTGATTATACACAAAAACCACCATGAACTGGAAATGCTTGACCACACTTTCTATGTATTGTTATTTGTTATCTGGGTTGTTGTAACTACATACGATGATGGGTCAAATATGGACAAATCCAACAGTTTGAGTAAAAAAAAAAGTGTAATTTAAATTTATATAAAGAAACAGTTTTAAATGTTTATTGCCAGTTAACTTTTTATATTTTTCCAGTAAACGCTTAATTAAATGTTCTTATAATTTACATAAAATACTTTAAAATTCAGATATGTGTATAACCATGCACTTTGACGTATACAAGCTGCTGAAGTGAAGATTTAAAACAGTGCAGGAAAAAAAACTCATTTTGAAAAAACTGACATAAAAATTTATATTGAAATCTTCAGATGGAAATTTCTAAAGTTCCACAAAAGAAACACTTAAAAGTGCATATTTGTATGTTTTCTTTACATTAGACTGGAAAAGCATCTTTTCACAAGCCAAAAGCCCAAACTCTACTAATTCAACGACCATCATCAATTATTCATTTCTCTCTGGTTAAAAAAATAAATAAATGCAATAAAAATTTCAAGAACCAGCATGATGAAAAAGCAGTGGGCACTAATGCACTCTATTCAGACATTTTATTTTTCACTGATTCACCACATGCTTTTAGAAATAAAGGTACAAAAGCTGTCACTATGGTGACACTTTTTCAAAAGGTACACATTTGTACCTAAAAGTGCCTACATTGGTACTTTAAAATGAAATGGAAGTTGCTGAGACTTGTATTTTAGTATGTTGTTGTGCTTCTAACTGAAATGGAATATTGAGTAGGGGGCAAGGCTTTCTTTTTGCACATCATTCCCTCATAGCAAACTAACAGTAAGAGGGGTGTGGTTAAGAAGATTGTGGCTAACAGCTGTCAAAGTGGCATCAAGAGAGACACAACTTTAAAGTTACAAGAAATTATAATGCTTACTTTGCTAGCTCACATTGTTATTCTCAAGGTGAATAATCAGTCCATGCAAGTTAATCCATTGAAAAAAAAAGTTTGTTGGGGTAATCTTTAATGAACGTCGGGCCATTTACTTCCACTTTTGGAGTGGCGGTCCTTTTGTTGACATCCACCGGTGGGCTTCCATAGCAAGTGCATGTTAATACATAAATATATATATATATATAAAGATATATAAAATACATAAGAGACTCCAAAACCTGAAGTTAATGGGTCAGATAAGGGAGACATCCAAAATATGTACTGTTGGTGTGCCTCCAGGAACAGGGTTGGGAAACACTGCTTTAAATATCACAAGGTCTACTTTTTTAAGGGATTTTTAACCCAAAAATGAAAATGATCTAATTTATTCTCCCTCATGTGGTTGTAAACTGTTGCATTTTTCTGTTGAACACAGAAGATATTTTGAAGAATGCTGATTGCTGGCACCAATTGACCTCCATAGTAGAAAAAAATACTTTGTACGTCAATGGGTCCCAGCAACCAGCATTTTTTGAAATATCTTTTTTTGTGTTCAGCAGAAGAAACTCAAATAGGTTTGGAACAAACTAAGGACGAGTAAATGATGACAAAATATTCAGTTTTTGCGTGAACTATCCCTTTAATATGATCACTTCAGAAACAACAATGTCAGCTTTTTGTTCCTTTACAGAGAGCACTCTTTAGCAGCGATTTTTTTCCACCAAATATTTTCAATCCTAC
>CAIGQZ010035066.1:4018652-4034773 GCA_903798205.1 Danio tinwini
GTGTGTGTGTGTGTGTGTGTGTGTGTGTGTGTGTGTGTGTGTGTGTGAGTGTAAAATGTGATAGTTATTATTTTTTTGATTAACAGAAACTTCAATATCACACCTCCTTAACACAAAGCATGTTAATATTTTTGCATTCATGCCATTAAAAGTAAAATAAAAATTTGATTTAGAGAAGTTTAGACTTCTTAATTTCTTAAAAAATATTTAAAAAATAAAATGTTTGAAAATGACGTGCTTTTGAAATTCATTGCATAAATTTGGATTTTGAACATATGGCATAAATATGATTATAATAGCCAAATGTATTTAAAATTACACCAATGTGAAAAATATGCATAAAATTGGTATATTATTGAATTAGTTTGACTTATTATAGGCCTAAATCACATGAATATGAAAATAAATAATCTGCAGTGAATTAAAAAGTACATAATGCTCCAGCTATATTGCTTACATTAAAAATGTGCTGTCATGCACAGTTATTTATTACAATATTAGTCTATGTTAAAAGGCCGGTCATGCAAAACTGAAAGCAATGTCATCATTTATTCACTCTCAAGTGAGTTTAGAAGTTATTTTGAAACATGTCAGAAGAATGTAACCCTTGATCTCTATTGTATTCGTTTTTTTTTCTACCAAAAATTGTTACCAGTTTCTAACATTCTTCAAAATATCTTTCTTCTGTGTTCAACAAAAACAGGAAAGTTTTATTAATTAATTCATTAATTAATCACAGTTATTGTCATACATCAATTTAAGTCACAACTAAAGTTTACACCAGGCCGTGTTAATCATTGTTAGTCCTTGTTGACTCACCACAGTTTTTGTTTGTTGTTTTTGTAGGTAACAAAATCCAAACGACACTAACTGAAAGTTTACACCAGGCCATGGTAGTAAATTGTTAGTCCTTGTTGACTCGTTGTTGTTTGTGTAGGTAGAAAATCAAAACGACTCTATCATCTGAAAGTTTACACCAGGCCATGTTCCAGGGCTTAAGTGATGAGTTCAGACTTCAGACGCGAGAGGTTGTGAATGTGGAGTGACTGCGCTGTCGTGTTTGCGGGCAGCTGTGTTCAGGACGGCTGGATCTGGAGAGAAACCTGTCCTGTCCGAGCACGCGGCTCCAGCGGCCGGCTAGATGCGATCTGAGCCGCTGTCCGATTCGGAGGCCGCAGCGCTACTGCCGGAGACATTCGCATGAGACGAGGAGACAACCAGGACACCTGTCTGCTCACATCTACACTCCATCTCTGACCGACAAAAACACTGCCGAAAACCCTCTGTACACGAGAAAATAACTCTTCACAAACCTGAAAACTACACTGTAGGCTACACTGTAAAAATAAACATCGGGCTCCTTATTTCTTTAAGCCACACGTTTTTTTCCAGTTTATTTACAATTATAATTGCATTATATGATCTTTTTTATGCTCTGTTGAATTAAATTAGCTACAACTCTCCAGTTTAATAGAGCGACTTTTATTAACATTAATAGTTTAAATCAATAGGCCTATATTGATAATATAAAGAGAGAATTAAGTTTGTGAATAAACAGAAAAGGTAAACTGGCAGAGTATTACCAGTCATGTACTTTATTATTCATGTGTAGGGGAGCGCGGGGCACAAAGTAACGCGGGGTTAAATGTAACACGGAGTTTTACGGTATTTGCTCAGGGGTAACCATGGCATACTTCGGGGGTTTTCAGCGTGGGCGGACGTCTTCCTGCCAATTATTGAACATTTTCGGCGAAATTTGGATGAGAAACACAGGAGAAACCATTTTTGCAGCATAAAAGTATTTTTATTACAGTCGATATTTGTTTTTATTAAAAAATTATAATAATCGGTGAAAGTATGAAGGTAAAATCCTATGTTGTTGTGATCACTGTCTTCTAGGCTAAAAGATGAAATCATTTTAAAAGATGTATAAAACATACAGAGACTGCTAGCCAGTTTTGATTAAAACCTATGATCAAAACATGACACAGCCGGGTTAGTTGTAACAGGGTGTTACAATTAAGCCACACACTGTTGGACACCAATTACACTAACACTATTTTTTTTTTCATTTTGAGTGTAATGTTGAGAACTTAAAAAAAAAAAAATTTTTATAGAAAATATTGTTTTTTTTATTGCTAATAATGCAAATAAATGCGTTGTATAATAATGGATAAATAATGCAAATAGATTCAAATGTGTTTATCCAATAAACAAAAATAAATAAATAAACACTGTGCTATGTAGAATAAAAAAAGAAATGAGCCAATTGCTAAGGAAATATAGCTACTATATAAAGTAAACTGAATTTAAATTAATTGTGTGAAATCTGCCTTTATAAGCATGTGTTGCAACTAACCCCCTTGTCTGTTACACTTTGCCCCGCAGGTGGGGTAAATAGTAACATTTATACTCCTGGCACTTTTGGCAATACTGCACAGAAACCATAGGTCCGGTGATCATAATTTCAGTGCTTATTTGTAGGAGAGGCTTGTGTGTTGTTGGTAAAAATAATATGGTTTGTCTAACCACTTTGTTTATTATTTGACCAAAACCAAAAAGTGTTACTTTGTGCCCCGCTCTCCCCTACGTATACACAGGACGAAATTTCGTAGCATTGGCTCCACAGTTTCAAGAGAAATAACCCTAAACAATAAATCGAGCCAATGCAGCTGCAACCAAACAGGATGCTGCCATGGTTTTTGTACAACACTGGACAATATTTCACTTTATACAACAGTTCTGTGGTTCTCGAATCTGCTTGGCTGATAGCCGTGCAATTTTCCCATAATAACAGCACTCATACAGCATTCTCCCCCTTCTGTATTACTCCGCCCACATACAGGAAAAATACAGCAGATCAATAAACTCACTACAGGTTGACAAATATTGCAGATGTTGGACAACATAATGTACTTCTGCGGCTGTTTTATATAAGAATGTAGTTGTTCAGATTGCAACTATGCAGTTTATTTATAAGGATAGTGCCTATTTTAAAAATGTAAAGATACAGCACATCGGCATCCACCAGCCTGTCTTAAGCCCTGCTTACGCTGAAATTTCAGCCACGATTTTGTCATCTGAGACAAATTAGGGAAATCCTAAAAGATTCCTGAAATCCTTTGATGGTTGGTTTGACATGTTCACAGACAGCCGCTTAATGCCCATTGTGATCAGATTTTTCTTCCGATGAAATTCTGGCAGTGTCCGAAGATTTCAGAGACTTTCCTGTAGTGTGAAGACAGCTGCGATGAGCGTCAATCCAAGAACCATTAGGAGTTCCGAATTCGATGACGCAATCCTTGCGACAATTCAAATGACTGGCTGGTAAATGTCAAAACTGTTTTTTCTTTCTTTCTGGTTTTATTATTGAGACACGCCATGTGCAAAATTGCTGCTACAGATTTACATTTGTTTACATTTGCTGTGATGAAGCATTTCAGAGCGCGGGATAATGAAAGTGTCACGGGTGGATGACGTCAAACTCTGGGAGTGTTTTCTTTCATGTTTGGCGCGTCTTCATTGTCGTTCAGTCTGACTTTATGACAGCTGAGGTCTTACAGTTTGACATGGGAGCCAAGTTTGTGCAGTCTGACATGCTACAATCATTCAGGATTAATAATAAAATAAATAAATAAATAAATAAAAATAAAAATCGCACAGTGTGAGCTGGCCTTTACTGAGCAGAGCAAAGATCTTTGACTTGTCCGTCCACAAGATGGGACAGAAACTGCATAAGCCCTTAGAAGAGAAAAAACTACAGGGAAATTTCTCTAGACTGATTGCATTTCAAGCCGTTCAGCCTAATATTCTTAAAATGTGAGCAAAATCACCTGTATTGTCATCACTTTAGACATTACGCTAGAGAATCATTCAAATACTAGCTCTAAAGTGACGTGTGTGAAGTAGCAACGGTTTCTGCTGTTCTGACGTCAGCTGCCTATGTGAATGAATGGTGGAAGAAAGTAGTTCCTAATACAAAAGGGTTTTTAGACTCTCCGTCTTTGATTTTGTTTTTTATATACACGATTATGCTGTCCAACTGTTGTCTAAACCCAATATTACACGAGTAGCGGTGTGATATGGTTGTATATTGTCACCAGTGGGACACTTAAGGCACTCGGCCTGTGGCCTCGAGCCAATGCATGCCTACCACCAGTGCTGATATACAGCCATATCATGTGATATTGCTCATTCACACTATTAAAAATGTACAGCTATAAATTGCATCATGGGATCTTTTTGTCTGCTCTGTCGACTCTTGATTTAAAAATATCTTCACATTTCTTTCCAGTTTAACAGAGTGAATTAACACTTTAATAGTTTAAATAAGAAAATGTATTGATTAATAAATAATTTAGAGAGATAATTAAGTCTGTAAATAAACAGAAAAGGTGTGAATGCAAGCGTGTGGGTGTTTCCCAGTGTTGGGTTGCGGCTGGAAGGGCATCCGCTGTGTAAAACATATACTGGATAAGTTGGCGGTTCATTCCGCTGTGGTGACCCCAGATTAATAAAAGGACTAAATGAAATTAATTTACAGTTTATTTCATTAAAACGTATTGGCCATTGTGCTAATTATTGTGATTAGCCAGTGAACTAAAAATGTCCTTAGTAATGTTGTAAACTACAAATCATCTCTAATTTTATTCAAGTAGCACATCAATTTTCGTCTATGGTATACAAACACAACATTAGCCCAGTTAACACATAGCTACGCTTCTGTCAAGACATATGGAAATCAATGTGTTAGCTAAAGTGCGATACTTTAATTGGCAACATGTTAAACATAATGGATTATATAGATTGAACGTGATGAGAACAAAAACATCTAGTCAATTGTTCTAACACCTAACAGAATCTGTTTTTATCTGCTAGGCTACATTTTAGCATCAATAACAATAGCCATTAGCAACATTCAAGGTAGTCAACACATTTATGTAAGGGTATTTAACCTAGAGCCCATGAAAAACAACTGATGAACATTTAATCGTGAACTAAATAAAACATCTAAAGATTGTGATTTTAACATCTGACTAAACATTTTAGCAAATATGCTACATTTTAGCAACTAGACTTGTTAGCATATAGGCCTACAAAAACAAATTAGTAACGAATCTTAAAAATTAAGATTTATTTATCTTGTTAATACTGTTTCACAACACAGGTAAAAAATCCAGCTTAAACCAGCCTAAGCTGGTTGGCTGGTTTTAGCTGGTTGACCAGCCTGGTTTTAGCTGGGTTTTGGCCATTTCCAGGCTGGTTTCCAGCCATTTCCAGCCTGGTCTTAGCTGGTCAGGCTGGGAGTTGACCAGCTAAAACCAGCTTGACCAGCCAAAACCAGCTATGTCCAGCTTAAACCAGACTGGTCAAGCTGGTTTAAGCTGGTCATTTTCCAGCCTTACCAGCTAAGACCAGGCTGGAAATGGCCAAAACCCCTCTAAAACCAGGCTGGTCAACCGTGCTTATGATTGCTAGCAGCTGGACCTGCATTATCCAATTCACAATGCACCAATCAGACAATTCCTAAGCTACTACAAATACCCTGGGTTACGTATCACCGGTATGTTCGCTTTGAAGAATCCCCCCTTCCACCCCTACTCCTCCTTCTCCTTTCTAGATGGCTAACATGGTGGCCCAGTGCTTAGCACTGTTGCCTCACAGCAGGAATGTCTCTGGTTCCAGGTTTTATCAAACAAGCAGACCTTTCTGTGTGGAGTTTGCACATTCTCCCTGTGCTCATTTGAGTTTCCCCCGGGTTTCCCAGTTTCCTCCCACCGATCACATGTGTATTGACTAATCTAAATCAACACCATAGACTTGCTCCTACCTAGTACTTATCTCTTTAAAGAGAAACTACTGTCTGCTCTTCAGCCACCATGACAGGGGAGTTCTCAAGATTTACCTGAGCTTAAACTCCCCTCTCGTCTTGCAACGGGAGGGAGCCTCGGGCTCGAGGATCTTATGAGCTCAGGGCTCTCTCCCGGGACAGCATGCCAAATTAGCTTATAATCAATCCTCAGCTAAGTGTGAACTCTTGAAATACATTTCTGGAGATTGTGAATTATGTAGCCAGAGGAACTTATGGCTGCATTTCATCTTTAAATCAAACGCTATGCTATTACGCCAGTCCTTTTTGTCCTTTTCCACTGCACACGACAAACGACAAGCGACAGATCGGAAGTCATTCATTTCCAATGGAGAGTAGCCCGGGAGCTGCATGGAGTTCCGATCATCTCCGTATGCTGAAAATTTGGATCCGAATTGAGCTGCCGATCCATCGAAATATTTCGACCAGCTGACCGGATGTGATGTATTTCAGGGTTGTCGAAACAGGTCAGTGCGCGCGAGATAATCAGAAAAAAGTCTATATTAAAAAAACATTTATATTAATGAATATAATATTATGTAAAATATATATTTTTTAATGTTGTCTCCACATTCCCTCGAAATTTTTTAGCGACCTATGAGTTTCTAGTATTCATTCATTCAAGCATGGTGAACTCACAGAGAATAAAGGCTCTTGCTTTTGTACTCCTTTATTTCGAAGACTGCGAGAACAGCCTCTCTTCCATGCTGCATGACAAAACTGAACTGCCACAAGGGGGGTGTATTCCGACAGTCGTGTCCAAATGTCGTGTGCAGTGGAAAGGCGGCTTTACCTCCACGACTGTTCCCGTGTTACCAGTTTTTCCAGTGGCTCGTCGCGTACGTCAGAGGATTTGAAATGCAGAGAGGAGTTGACCATGACAATGGGGTTTGAGTCCAGTGAAGAACAGTTCCAGAAAAAAAGCAGCTAAAACAAAAGCCAAAAGATAAAACAAAGTAAATAACTGGGCGAGAATGTGGTAGTATCTAAAAACGTGGTAAAAATCAGGGCTTTTCTTTTTCTGGATTGCTTTTGAAAACTATCAGTTTGGTTTAATGAAGTGGCTGGGCACTGGTCAATTGGTGTTTTTTAAAACACTGTCGCTTGGGATTAGGGAAAGGGGTGGGTGGGGGTATCGGTCAGTCAGTCGACAGCGGCCTCTGGTGGATTTACACAGGAAGAGCAGACATAAATGGCACTCACAAGAGAAATTTGAGATCTCAAAAAGTGTACACAGCAGCTTCTGGTGGATTCACGAAAACAAAAACTGCAAAAAACGTATTTGTCGCACTTCAGAAATGTGTATAGAGGTACATAATCAGAATGAACCTGGCTTGATATTATTCCATGCGGTTATTATGTTTTGACACCAAAAGGTTTGACAGCTACACTCTGGACACTGAACTCTGAATGATAAAATTGTGTTTATTTCATTGATTCAGGGCATAGGCTCTCTGAAACAGGTGAAGGACGTGTTGAGAGGAATTTCTCCAGCAATCTTATTTCTCATTTCTGCATCACCTTGAACTAGACTCGCATCCTTGTTCACAGAAACATCAGCAGTTTATTTCAAACATAATTGCTGGACAAAGGTTAACATTACGCTGTAACCACACGTATATATCAACAGCTTGAGGTACAGTTGTGTTATGGATAGTGGCTTAAATGGTTTTTAGCTGGCGAAGCCAGGTTCAGTACTATATTTATTAAAATACCTGTATTAAGAATTAAAGAAAAACCATATGCTACAGCAAAAGCCAACGGATCATACTAGACCAGATAATAATTAGGTTGGAAAGGCTACACAATGTAATAATAAAAGAGTATATATTGAAATATTTTTCTTTTACAGTAAATTAGTATTATTATGTAACCCACTGGTCCTACTGTACCCAGCCAGTCTGAGCTAGGATCGAACTGGCAATTATTTGCATGGGAGTCAGTTGCTCTAACAAGGAGGCTAAAGACCATGGCCTCTAAACATTTACAAAATAAAATACACGCAGCATGATTCATATTTACAAAATTCAATTTGTTAATTCAAAACACAATTTGTGAATTCACAAGTAAAAATCTAATATTTTCACCAAATAAATTAGATTTGTGTATTTTTGAGTTATGTTTTGAATTTACAAATTGGATTTGTGTATTTTTTTATTGTCTTCTGCAATTTTTTGTATTGGATTTGTGTGTTTAGGAATCGTGTTTTGAATTTACGAATTGTGTTTACGAATTACAATTTATAAATGTATTATTTTTGAGTCTGATCTGGCTCCATAAGTTTACCTGCATTTCACTAGCTGGCCTCCACACTCACCCCCTAAACCTCACTCCCATCCCGGACGAGCCCCCACATGCAACCCATCGGTCCTACTGTACCCAACCTGTTCTGAGCTGAAGACCATGGCCTCTAGCATCTGTCAATAGAGCACCTTTAGAGGTCATCAGAGTGAGGTTTACCTGCATAGCACTTCGCTAGCTGGCCTCTGTTACAATTACAGTCGTAACTATTATAAATTTAATTATCATAATACAGTAATATAATTATAATTAACAGTATGATGATAGAATAAGTTTATAATAGTAATTATTAATAGTAATTATTAAAAATAATGATTTAATGATTTTTATTTATTATTATAAAAATTATTTTTAAACAAACTCATAATAATTGTTTTTAAATGTTAATATTTAATATTTTTTATTTAATAATAATTATAATAATCTATATTGTCTTTTTAATGAAAAACAACAGTAAAATATTTAAAAAATATATTTTAGTAAAATTTATTATATATTTGTAAAAATTAATTTATTCACTTATTTTAGCCTAAAATTGCAATGGTAATATTTCTTATTTTTGCAGTCAATAATAATGATTAATATTATTAGCACATTTTATTTGCATTTAATTCTTATATACAGTAATAATAATTATATAATATCATATAGTTATAAATTTGCAATGATTTTACAGTAAACTTGCTTTAGGGGTGACACTGTGACTCAGTGGTTAGCAGTGTCGTCTCACAGCAAGAAAGTCACTGGTTCGAGTCCCGGCTTGGCCAGTTGATGTTTCTGTGTAGAGTTTGCATGTTCTCCCCGTGTTGGCGTGGGTTTCCTTCGGGTGCTCCGGTTTCCCCCACAGTCCAAAGACATGTGCTATAGGGGAATTGGGTAAGCTAAATTGGCCATAGTGTATGAGTGTGAATGAGAGTGTATGGGTGTTTCGCAGTGCTGGATTGCAGCTGGTGGGGCATCCGCTGCATAAAACATATGCTGGATAAGTTGGAGGTTCATTCCGCTGTGGCGACCCCTGATTAATAAAGAGACTAAGCCGAAGGAAAATGAATGAATGAATAAATAAACTTGCTTTAATATTCTATAGGCCCACTGATATTTTTTTGTGTATTTATTAGTTATTACATTTCAGTCACTGAAAACAGTAAAAATACAACAAATCTCTAACCGGTTCATTGACGTTGACGGTTTGAATGTTTGTTTTTGACTTCTTCAGATCTGCACATGTGTGATCATGCTAACGCTAACACTCGTCTACACACACTTTTCTTCTGTGTTTCTTTTATTTGGGTCATTTCCTTTCTCGGCTCTTGCTACAGTCTGCTTTCTCTTTCTCACTTTGCCAAGAAGAAGTTTAGACGAGCGGCTTTTATGTTTCTTTCTTTTCATAAACCCTCAGAGAGAAACTAGCTAAAAAGACGTGCAGTGAATCGTCTTCGCGAACAACAAAAGGAGAAAAAAAGCCACCAGAAAATCCATTTGAAAGTCTTAAAGAGACTGACGAATGTGTTCCCTGGATGACTGTATTAAATGTGTGCAGTTCGCCAGCCACTTTACGCCTCGGTGGAAATCAGTGGCTGTTCGTCTATTAAAGACAGGTTCGTTTCGGCAGGACTGCTAAATTATCCATTTTCTGACATTATCAGTTTGGTCCCTGTTGGAAAATACTACTGAAAGGAGCTTCTAGTTCAAGAGAGTTTCTAATTGGCTGATTGCTGTTATTAACTTGTCCAGTCTGGTTCTGTGGTTGATTAGCTGGAGACCAAATTGGTTAAAGCTAGTAGTTCATCTTAACTCGAATAAAAACAAGGACTTTTAAAACCTTTTTGACTTTAGTCTGAGTATCCTGATCACAGATAACAAGACAGAAATTAGATTTTTTTCACACAAAGTGGGACTATTGGTGTGTGTGTATGTATATAGTAACATGCTAATCATGCTAACAGTGTGCTAAGGACATCTTAGTCATGCTATTAACACGGTAATCTTGACAACATTGTGCTAGGAACATCTCAATTATGCTATTATCAGGATAATCATGCTAACAGTGTGACATGTTAATCATGTTAGCAACATGCTAATGACAAGTTTATCATGCTGGATGTTAACAACATGCTAATAACAATTTAATCAAGCTAACAACATGCTAGCAATCTGTTAATCAGCTAGCAATACATTAATCATGCAAATAGTGTGCTAGAGACATGTTAATCATTTTAGCCACAAGCTAGTGACAAGTTTATTATGCTGGATGTTACCAACATACTAATATTTTAATCATTCTAACAGCATGCTAGCAACATATTAACTATGCTATCAACATGTCAATCATGCTAACAATGTGCTAGTGACATGTTAATCATTTTATCCACAAGCTAGTGACAAGTTTATCATGCTGGATGTTAACAACATGCTAATAACATTTTAATCATGCTAACAGCATGCTAGCAACATATTAACTATGCTATCAACATGTTAATCATGCTAACAATGTGCTAGTGACATGTTAATCCTGCAAGCAACACGTTAATCATGCTAACAGTGTGCTAGTGACATGTTAACCATGTTAACAACGTGTTTGTGACATGTTTATCATGCTGGATGTTACCAACATGCTAAATAACATTTTAAGCATGCTCACAGTGTGCTTTAGTGAAATGTTATTCATGTTAACAACATGCTAGTGACTAGTTTTTCATGCTGTATGCTAACAGCATGCTAGCAACATGTTAATCATACTGATATTGTGTTAACCATGCTAGTAACATGCTAATCTTGCAGGCGATATGTTAATTATGCTGGAAACATGATAGCAACATTATTATCATGCTAGCAATGTGCTATAGACATGCTGGTTAACACTCAGAACACACAAAAACTGGGCAGCAACCACTTATTTTACCCTAGCAACTGTCTAGCAACCGCTTACAGTAGATTGCTATCTTTTTAACTAGAAACAGTTTCGAGCCTCAAGCTTTTAAAATGCCTCAAGCCAGGATTCTATAAACCAACGTCAAAGCTTGTCTTCAAATACCATCTAGTTATTTTGTCTTTTATAATAAATATTCACTATTATCAATGCTAATTATCACTGTTATAATTACAGTACTATCACAGTACAGTCATCTTCCCTTTGGTACATTCAAAAACACACACAAATTGAAACTCAAGAACCAAGTATTGTTGAGTTTTACACACGAATATTGAGCAAGCAGTTCAAATCCATCTTTTGAGCATCACCTGAGCAGCCAGCATGTGTTTCCAGTAGTGTAAAGAGAGAAGGTGTGTGTGTGTGTGTGTGTGTGTGTGTGTGTGTAAGATCCTGAGTCTCCCATCGGCTCCAGAGCTCATTACCCTACAGCAGATCAATGTGAAGAGCAAAGACACGCACCGATGAATATGTATCAGAAGAGCAGAGCGAAGCAGCCACCATTCACTCCACAACTCTTCAAACACAAGAAACTTAATCAGGAAACAAACACACTTGCAGAAATGCCACAGGTCTGTCATTGGAGTTGCATGAACTGTAAAACTTGATAAGTTCAGATTACTCAAAACATTCGAGATATGTTAGTAGAACTTTATGTTTTTTTTTGTGCAGCCGCGGTCAAACTAAGCTTTTCTCCCCATAGACTTTCATTCATACGCACGCGAATGCGGCAGACAGGAAACGCAGGGTCATGCGTCGTAGTTTCGTAGGTTGCTGCGGTGCAAAGTTCATGCTTGGTGAACTCTGACCTGCGAAATCGCATCACTTGACTGCGTGAGACCAATCCAGGATCAAAACATGACCTCTCTGAATAGAAATTTAAAACATGGAGCAATTGCTCACTTTTTTTAATGTCTATTTATCTTGTTTAATCCCACCCCTTTACACAGCGCTGTACGACAGAATTTCGCAAGCTCAAACTCTAGTGTGACTTCGGCTTAATACAATGTTTGAGACAAATGAGGTGGCACACAGGTGTCTTCTATCACAATTTTGATTATAATTGGTTGTTGTTTGGTATAATTTGGTGGTTGTTTCTGGTTGGTTGCTGGTTGCTCCACCCCCTTATATTGAAAGCAGAAGCGCATTTGCATTTAAAGGAACACACACAATGTTTCCAGTATAAACACAGCTAAACAAGAATTAAACACGACTACAATTCATGAGTTTCACAGTAAATAAAATGAGTAAACAATACCTTTAATTAGTCATAAGTTAGTAGATTTTTTTTTGTAATACAACAATATTTGAGACAAGTTGGGTGGCGCACAGGTGACTCTTATGACAATTTTGAATATAATTTAACTTAAATATTATATCTAGTTTCTTTATTCTGTTAACTCCGCCCCCTTCTGGAATGTAGAAGCTCATTTGCATTTAAAAAGGACACACACAAAGCTAAACAGGAATTTAACATGATTACCTTTCTTGAGTAAGAAAATGTAACATTTTGTAAAAAAAATATTGTAAGCATTATCATGGTCATATTTAATTAATGTTAAATATAAATGTTATATACTCTATTTTTATCAACATGTTGCATAGAGTGCTAAAGATAGAAAAATGATTAGAAATAGTTGTCTCAAAGGCAGCATCCCTCTAGCAATATAGCTGAGAAAAGAGAATAAAGGTTAAAAAAAACTAATTTTAAGCTAATAAGTTACTTAATTTTCAACCCAGAAAATAGTTGAAAGTTGCCATGAAACAGAAATTTGTCCATTTTTGTCATGACATACATCTACTTAAAACTGTCCTGAAATTAGAATAAAAATTTAGGGAGGTGCATGATTTTGTTCTTCAGAGCAAAAAAACAGTCACCCACTGATAGCCCCACCCTAAAGGACTGATAGCCCCACCCTGAAGGCATTCCATAAAACCAGGAAATGAAGAAAGCCGTTTTGAGAGAGCGGCGGGGCTAATTGGGGGTGAGGGTGGCTAACAAAATGAAGAAAAGTTGACAATTGGACGAGTTCAGAGCAAAAACGAGTCACCCACTGATAGCCCCTGCCTAAAGGACAGTTAGTCCCACACTAAAGGATTGATATCCCAGCCTAAAGGACTGATAGCCCCCTCTGAAGGCATTTCATGTGACCAGGAAGTGAACAAAGTCGTTACGAGAGAAGGGCGGAGGTAATGAGGGTGGGGGGGGGGGGGGGGGGTGTGGTTGGTAACAAAATGAAGGAAAGTTGACGAATGGACTTATTCAGAGCAAAAACAAGTGACTCACTGATAACCCCGCCCTAAAGGACTGATAACCACACCCTAAAGGACTGATAACCACACCCTAAAGGGCTGATAGCCCCACCCTAAAGGCATTTCATGTGACCAGGAAGTGAAGAAAGTTGTTTTTACAAAATAATGTCCACAGATACATCATTTATAACAATCATAACTATATACATATATACATCAGAGAGTAAAGAGTAAATTTTGATTTCATGCCAACTATAACACTATTCACCCAAATATATATATATTTTTTGTCATCATTTACTCAGCTATTCAAATGTATGACATTTTTCTCTGTGGCGTTTTACCCTGTTTTGTTGTTTCAGGGGTGTCAGAATAGCAAACTAGAGGCTCCACCCTCTTCTGGAAAGCAGCAGCAACTCATTTGCATTTAAAGGGACACACAAAAATATGGGGCTAATTTAACAAGCTATAACGAATGATCGATGGGGTAATTTGAGCTGAAACTTCACAGAGAGTTTCAGAGGGACTGAATTATAGTGTAGAAATGGATGCAGGAGCTGCTGGCGGGCACAGGGGAACTGAAGTCCTATCGGTTTCCCCCAGCCTCTGAGAGTCGCTCCAAATGGGCCGCAATGAGACACTGGATGCTGTCGGACCCCAGACCAGAGCTGTGTGTAATCTCATGGCGTGCTGAGGCCGATCTGGGCTTTATCTGGCGTGAAGCAGTCTTTCCTCAGCAATCTCACGCACGCGGCTTGATCATCCGACAGCAATTAATCAGGCCATCCTGCTATATTGCTGCTCATTATACTGCACCAAAATCACCACTGAGAGACGGCAGAAGGTGCGCTTCCTAGAGGACACTCCATTACTTGTTCTTTTTATATAAAATAGGAAAATAAACATTGTGGTTATATATTCATAATATCATTTATACGATTATTATTTTGAAATTATAATAAAAAAAATAGAATACATAAAAATACCAACATAATTGTAACAATACCAACAACTACAACTACTTTAATTCATTCATTCATTTTCTTTTCGGCTTAGTTCTTTCATTAATCTGGGGTCACCACAGCAGAATGAACCGCCAACCCATCCAGCACATGCTTTTACGCAGCGGATGCCCTTCCAGCCACAACCCATCACTGGGAAACACCCATACATTTTCATACACACACATACCACATGTCTTTGGACTGTGGGGGAAACCGGAGCACACGGAGGAAACCCATGCAAACACGGGGAGAACATGCACACAACTCCACACAGAAATGCCAACTGACCCAGCCGAGGCTCTAACCAGCGACCTTCTTGCTGTGAGGTGATCGTGCTACCCACTGCACCATCGTGACACCTTGTTATGATTATTATTATGATTATTATTATTATTAAAATTGCAGCAAAAATATGAAACAGGATGAATTAGAATACATAATTATAAGAACAGAAACAACAACTATTCAAATTACTATTATACGTAGTAATTATTAATTAAATTATTTTAAAAATAAAAAAAATGATTATTAAAAAATTGTATTTATCAAATTACTCAAATGTAAAAATATTATTAATAAAAAACATAAATTGCATACTAGGCATGGGCCGGTATAAGTTTCTGACGGTATGATAACCTTGGATAATAATATCACAGTTTCACGGTATTACGGTATTGTGATTACTGCTCAAAAATATATTCTTTTTAAATGTCTGGGTAAAAAACTAAAACTTTTTTCTCTTTTGAAATTGAAATTTGATATTTTAGAACAGTAAACATGTCGAGCTAAATAATTTAAATGAATCATTAACTTCTGCTGTGTTTATTGTCCTTATTGTTTCTAAAACACAGATTTCATGACATCTTTAGATAATTTTTTCTGCTGGAGGTACTGTTGTCTTAAACTAAATAAAAGAAAAAGTAAATGAAAAATATTACACATACCTTAGAAACGATTTTACAGAAAAGTTTTAAAACCTTGACTTTTTTCAAACCGCGGTATACCTTGAAAACTGTCATCGTCCCATGCCTATTGCATACTAATATAATACAACAAAAAACAACCCAGGCACATTATTGATACGTACCCCTATATACTTTTCTGGAGAGTGTAAAATACATGACAATTCTCTTGCAAGTGCCATTCGCTATGTTTTTTTTGCAGTTTTTGTTTTCGCGAATGCACCAGAGGCCACTTTGTATGCTTTTTCAGATCTCAAATTTCTCTTGTGCGTGCAATTCATGCTTGTTGTTCTCGCGTAAATCCCCATTTGCTTTCAAAAGCACAGATTAACCCATTCGCCGCCTACCCTAAACCCAACCAACAGTGTTTTCAAAAGCAATCCAGAAAAAGAAAAACCCTTGCGGCCGCTTGATTTTTCCCACGTTTTCAGATTTTACCACATTCTCACCCTGCTATTCACTTGTTTATTTTATTGTTTGGCTTCTGTTTTTGTCTTACCTGCTTTCTGAAACTGTCCTTTCACAGACTCCTATTGAGTCATCTCAGTGAACTCCTCTCTGCGTCTCAAATCTGCTGACATAAGCGAGGAGCTACTGGGCAAACTGGCAACAGCAGAAAAGCCGTCCACATGGAGGTAAGCAGTCAGCTGGTGGCGCGAAAAGAAACAGGAGCTGTGGGCGGATTCATACAATGAGCGTATGTTGCCAAAAACAACAAATTATTATTATTATTATTACTATAATAATAATAATAATAATAATAATAATAATAATAATAATAATAATAATAATAATTATATATA
>CAIGQZ010035066.1:4049773-4062168 GCA_903798205.1 Danio tinwini
CCCACCGGTTCTATTGCAACCAACCCACATTGAGCTGGGATCCAACCGGTGATTCTTTGCAGGGGAGTCGGTTGCTCTAACAAGGACGCTAAAGACCATGGCCTCTAGCATCTGTTGCTAGAGCACCTTTAGAGATCAGAGAAGTGAGGTTTACTTGCGTAGCACTTCATTAGCTGGTCTCCGTTACCCTCAGCTCCCTAAACCTCACTACCATCCCGGACGAGCCCCCACATGTAACCTATCAATCCTGCTGCACCTCATCCGCGCTGAGCTGGGATCGAACAGGCGAGTGTTTGCATGGGAGTTGCTTGCTCTAAGAAGAAGGCTAAAGACCATGGCCTCTAGTGTCTGTTGCTAAAGCATCTTTAGAGGTCACAAGAGTAAGGTTTACTTGCGTAGCACTTCATTAGCTGGTCTCCATTACACTCAGCTCCCCAAACCTCACTACCATCCCTGACAAGCCCCACCAGTCCCAGCCCCCATGTAACCCACCAGTCCTGCTGCACCTTACCCGCGCTGAGCTGGGATTGAACCAGCGAGTCTTTGCATGGGAGTCGGTTGCTCTAACAAGGAGGCTAAAGACCATGGCCTCTAGCGTCTGTTGTTAGAGCACCTTTAGTGGTCAGAGGAGTGAGGTTTACCTCCATAGCACTTCACTAGCTTAAAGTGACATTTAAAGGCTGAACCAGGTTAATTAGGCAAGTCATTGTATAATGATGGTTTGTTCTATAGACAATAGAAAACAAATATTGTTTAAGGGGTTAATAATAATGGCCTTAAAATGTCTTTAAAAAAATTCTAAACTGCTTTTATTCTAGCTGAAATAAAACAAAGACTTTCTCTAGAAGAAAAAAATATTATAGGAAACATTGCGAAAAATTCCTTTCTCTGTTAAACATAATTTTGAAAATATTAGAAAATGTCCATAAGGACAAATAATTCTGACTTCAACTGTGTTTTCTTTGTTTATTTGGTAAAATATGTCCCAGACGAATGCTTGAGAGGTTTACTGAGTCTCATCTTGATCCAGAAGTTGTGTGTAGATGAGTTCATCTCAAGTCTGTATTCATTCTTCCATCTCCAGCATTAAAGCTCAGCTGTCGTCTCCTGGCCAGAGCAGTAAAGTTCATACCCCAATGCCTTTGCTCACGGCACTTGCAGGAATGTAAAAGCCCTGATAGAAATCATAATTCACGCTTTTGCCTCATTACTGCCAGCCTTTTCAGGGCCACTGAAGAGCTTAGTGGCTCTTTTCTCCTGCGGTACAGAAGCTACACTCACCGTCTCTTTCTGTGGCTCCGGCGGCTCAATCTCGCACTTTCTTCCTCATTCCCATTGTCCATCTCAAACCAAGCATGACTGATAGAAAGATCCTCCAGTCCTGGTGTAGAAAACGCCAGCGGCTTTTGTTGGAGGTTAAGAGTTCATTCGTGTTCCAATCAACCCTTCTACAAATTACACTTTGAATGAAATCTCATTTGCATTTTCTAAACTAAATACCATTGATTGTACAGAGAAATAAATGAAAGTATTTTACTCACCTCTCATGTTGCATTAATCTGGTCAAACATTATATAAAAGCTTGAAGAACATCCCGGACGAGCCCCCTCTCTCTAAATGTTACATACTATATTAAACAATGCACAACTGTACTAACGCAGACACGCAAAACGGAGCGAAAGTTAATAAGATGTAGTTTCATTATCTGAATGTCCTATGTTTATATTAAGATGTCATCTGGAAATTCAGTTTTTTCTCCAACGTTCATGATTAGCTTACAATAGAGGGCTCGTCCGGGGTATAAACCTAGGACTTATAGCTTATTATCAGTTCGAACTTATAAACGGTTTGACCAAAAATTTACAAATAAATGATCAGCCTCTTTTAGATTCATATCTAATCAAACTAATCAAACAACATTCAGCCAATCAGGGTCAGGCATTATTAAAGTCAAAATGTAATTGTAAACAACACTGTTGTTGTTTTTTCCCCCCATGCAGCAGAAAAACTGAAAAAAACTCCGCTGTAACTAAATCAGTGCCTTAATGTTACAAATATGCAAATAAGAATGTTAAACTAAGCTTTAGGAGTGCAACAGAATTTTAGGAATAACCAAAAGGTATTAATAATAACATGTAAATTATGAGCAGTGTGAAACAAGGAGCAAGAAAAAGCCATGATTTCATTTACCTGACCCAGGGTGAACAATTCCATGTGTGAAAAGCCCTAATGAAAAATGCCTGTAATCACGCAGAGAGGCTGTGGTGTGGGTGGCTGTGGAAATCATCACTTGAGAGAGTAGATTTGATTAGAACGTGTCCCTTTACCTTTTTTTTTAAACCTTCAGGGTGATATTAGCCGTGGACTAAAGCTGCTGTCCAGAGCCTTTGGTTTCTAATGAAATATATTGACCTACATTACACAGATCTGTGTGCGCTTTTTCGAATGAGTACAATATTTCACAAAAGTCCACTGATAAAGAAACATATTACTAGTGGCCATAATTGAGCTAAATTTCATTTATTCTGGGCTCTGTGTGCGTAACTTATCTCTATTACGACAAAGCTGTCTGCTGTGATTACTACCTAACGCGCCGGACTTTATCTCACGCTCCACATACTAATAGAATTATCCATCATTTCATTCACAAGTGGTCAAGGCAAATAAATCTACAGTATGTTGCATGTACAGTCTGAAATGTTACAATAATGTAATCTGATTTACAGTTTGTGCACGTTGTAGCAAGCTTGAGTAATACAGAACATTTCAGATTGCTACAGAATTAAATTGGTTTGCACGAGGAAAACACATTTGACTTTGAAATCACATTTTCATCTACAGGGCCAACCACTGAACACACTGTAAGTAATGCTGGGTTCCACACAATTGATTTGTGCTGGGACAACATGAAGGAGTTAAGTTAATGTATTAGTTTTTACATTTACAATTTAAATGGATTGAACATAGCAAAATGGGGTTGTCCCACCAAAAAAACTCTCAAATTGTGTTTTTTGCCACAGTTATTTCAACCTGCAGCCTAAGACCGGTTACTCACTGAAGCTAAGCAGGGCTGAGCCTGGGTAGTACTTGGATGGGGGACCCCATAAGAAAACCAGGTTGCTGTTGGAAGTGGTGTTGGTGAGGCCAGCAGGGGGTGCTCAACATGCAGTCTGTGTGAGTTCTAATGCCCCAGTATAGTGAAGAGTACTCTATACTGTCAGTAAGCGCTGTCTTTCGTATGAGATGTTTCCATGGCACTTCTTGCAAAAGAGTAAGGCTGTAACCATACTCATGAACATTTTGAGTTTACTCGCTTCATTCGTGCGTGAAATTCACTTCACAATAGAGGTAAATTCACTACATTGCCTTCTGTCTGCCCAGTTGCTAAATGGCTAACATGGATTTTATCGAGATAGTAGCTGTGCTTTATGTGCGTTAGGAAGGCTGGAATACAGTGTACATTCGTTCTGCACCTCTGCCTTGAGTCCACTAGATCCTTTCAGAGGTGCAGCTCTGTGAGTTCATCAACTCTTCCTGAAACTGTACCTGGAGGATGGAAGATTTCAATGGTGCTTCCGACTGAGCCACGACTAGTTTGATGAGCTGTTTTCCCTCGTAGACAGGAGGATTCCCCTTTGGCACACCATCAATAAACGATATGTCAAAATCACTCTTGTACTAGTGTCACGATCACCAGCGATCCAGCCCATGCAGAAACACACAGTTCACTAATGGACTACAAATCCGCCATGTCATGGACTACAAATCCATACAAGCACTCCGCTCACACACATATGTTCCTGATCCTGACTGACTGTACACACACCACCGGAGGATTGTCAAGGACTGATTACACACACCATTTATGCAGCACAGAGTCACACAGTTGTTGCTGAGTCTTGTTATCTGTTTAAGTGACATTATAACGCGTTTCCTTTGTCTTGCTTTGCCGTGTTTTGATCCTCACCTTGGTTATCTGTGTAATCCTGTCTGCTGCCTGCCTGACCATTTGCCTGCTATTTTGACTACTACTCTGGATTGCCCTCATACATCTGTTTGCTCCTGTGTTGATCATTGCTTGCCTGACCATCCTGTCAATAAAACCCTGCATTTGGATCCCCACCCCTGTTGTCAGTATCACATCCCTGGTTACAACTAGAGCAAGCTCCTGATTGGTTAACGTGGTGCGAATGTCCACTAAAGTTCAGATATTCTAACTTGAGTGAATTGCATGGCTTAAATTGTGCAATTCGCATCACTTGCATCACCTTATTTGCGCCAATCATGCCACAGGATTTCTATTCACGTCTTTGCATTAACTTAACATGTAAATTACTCATGCTTGACACTTCATCGATGAGTTCATCTTCAAGCCATGGCAACAAAAGTTACAAAACACAATTTGATAAGTCTACCCATTCTCGAATAATGCACAATGTTACATGTTACAAATTGAAATTATTTGACAAAGTGAACATTATATCTTCATAAGACTTTGGTGTATTATGACAAAATTTAATGAGTGTTATGACCACCCTGATCTCACGAGGAAAAAATTGGCTAATTCGTACACACTCATAAGATTTCAATCGCATGAAGACATAGGACTTTTAAAAGTAGGTGTCTCCCAAACCCCACTTGAGCAAAAATTACAACAATGTACGAATTAGATTGTACGAATGAATACAAATTGGCCATTAAATCAAAAAGGTATGAATTGCTGTGAGATTACATTGGTTATGATAAACCAGCACATTATTACTTTTTTGTGGTTAAAAATAAGTTAGGAATTCTTTAATTTCTAATGTTATTCTATTAAATGGACATGTGCTTCTGGCACTGGAGACAAGCAGATAATGTGTTCTCTCTTCAATGTTTGTTATTTGATTAATTGGAGTCAGTATGTAACAATTCGGGGGCTCGTCCGGGATATAAATCCAGAACCTCTTAATTTAAAATGGTCTATTTTTCTTTCTAACTTCTAAACGGTTTGGCCAAACAATCGTAATTAAATGGTTGATCTTGTTAGATTCAGATCTTCGAAAGATATCCAATGTCAGATAACTTTTAATTTTGTCATAGACTGCTAATGCATTGTGTATTGTTGTGAAACCTGTTTTTTTTCCTCTACACAATGCTTCAGTGCTTGTTGATGAACTGAACTGTCAAACTGTGTGAGTTAATATGGTTTTAATTGACTTTTGGCCCCTAATACTTTCCATACACTGCACCCTACTTCTAAATTACAAGTGTGACACTTATAATCTTGTACTCACTTGACACCTGGGTTGCGTCCGAAATCACCTACTACTCAGTAGGTACTGCATTTGAATTTAAATGTACTACTCGACCATTAGAAAAGTATGTTCTATACAGTATGATAGTCAGTAGTATGAATTAAACTCGGACATACTACATCCATTATTTTGTCATCATCACATGACCTACCCACATCAGTTGCGTCACTTTACTCCCATTCATGAATTCTCTTGCAGTGCATCATGGGATACCATAGCATCCATCCAATGTGCACTTCAGAATCTCGCCGGTAGAACTTACTGTTTTTCGGATTTGTTGAATTCAGACATACTACTCTGCTCGCATAGTGTTTTTAGCGTACTATATAGTATGAAAGTATGCAATTTCGGACACAGATCTTTCCCTGGGGTTAAAATTTGGGTTTAGAATGACATTGAGGTTAAAGTTGCTGAGTCTTTTATTTCAGTATGTTGATGTACTTTTCCCAGAGATGGGTTGCAGCTGGAAGGGCTTCCACTGCGTAAAACATGTGCTGGATAAATTGGTGGTTCATTCCTAACTAAGTCGACAAGAAAATGAATGAATGAATGAATAAATGAATGAATGTTGATGTACTTACTTCCAGAGCCTTTTATATCGAAGTTAATATTTTGCCGCACCATGTTTGTGTTTCATAACATCTAATTTTTATGAGGTGGGTCGTTAGCCCAATGCTCAACCCCCAACATGGGGGACCAGGACACATGCATTATGGACAATTTAGCATGTATTTGGACTTGTGGGGAAACCGGTAAACTCAGTGGAAACCACGCAAACACGGGGAGAACATGCAAACTCCAGTCAGAAATGTCAACTGTTCCAGCCAAGGCTCGAACCAGCAACCTTCTTGCTGTGAGGTGATTGCTCTACCCCCTGCGCCACCATTCCCTCATAGCAAATTAATTGTAAGAGGGGCGTGGTTCAGAATATAGTGGCTGAAGCTGTCAAACTGACAACAACAGAAGGACCGCCAGTCCAAACGTGGAAAACAATTGTCAGACTTTGATTGAACATAATCAAAACAAACTTTTTTTCAGTCCATTAACTTTCACAGATTAATTATTCACCTCAAGAACTGCAAAATAAACACTGCAAATTTTGATTTCACACGACTTTAAGCTCAGTGTGAAGTGTTCAGCGTTGGAACAATCTCTACTAATGTTCATGGCAAGCGCTTGCAAAGAGGCGTTTGTTTGTTCGAGGAACATCAGAGGGTGTTTAGATGAATGCAGTCTTTGACACACAAACACAGCTGATCTCCTTTAAGAATCAGCTGTTGTTTCAGAGACAGCTTCCGCACACAGCAGCAGCATTCAAACTGACCAGTCACCCGTCTGTGCAAAAAACACGAATTAAGACATATTACATAAATCAAATGAATAAATGTGTTAACTAACCATCCGCCTGACGCGGCGACTGCACACTTACAAAAGCTTTGGTTTCATAAGCACATTTGCCATTCATTTCCTTTAGCTTTTCAAAATATTAATCAAAGTATTCAGGGCCTTGACCCAAACCTGCCAACTCACAGATGAACAATGTTACGTCTCATTTGAAGCAGACGACTGTAAATGCCTATAGAAAGTCTATACTTAACTGATTTTATTTTACATAAAAAAACACATTTACTTAAATGTAAAAAAAAAAAAAAGTCACGGAAATAACAGCGTCCTTGTCATTTATATATAGGTCGCTGTTTCGTCCTACTCATCTTTAATATGTCTCTTAATTAACAAAAGTCCATATTTTGTGATTCATGTGTTTTTTTCTTTTGCATTATGGGACCTTGATCTTTCCTCCAATAATTTTTAATGTTAAAAAGTTTGCAAAAAGTGACTTTTATTGATATTTTTAATAGTTTGAGTTGATATATTACCAGGGTTTGTGATATTAATCAACTTTTTTATCACTGTGGACTGGCACGTGTGCGCTCGTGGCATTCTGAAGTTTTCAGCGCCTGGATGGCGCTGCTCCCAATATGTGCGCACAAGACACGCACCTCTATTGGAAAAGTAAAGTTGCGTGCGGAAAAGACGTGATACGTAAACGGCTGCCGTCATTTGTGATCTCCAGCAGTTGATCTTCTTGCACAGACATGCTGGATTCACCTGATTTGTTGACAAATGGGTGGCGGATTCCTTTTGCAAGTCGTGTGTCATTCATCAGGTCTTTTCCACTTCTCAAAGAAACCTTTCAAAGTCGCCTGTTTCTTACTCATTTTGCTGCTTGTGAGTTAAAATTTGGCGTTTAAGTGACCGAGATGTAACCGAGAGAATACAGTCATTTTTTAAAATAAAAATAAAAAAAAAGATAATTCAGACTCAAATAATAGATAAAATGGAAATAAATAATGATTTCCGGTACCAATTGATCCATCCCTGCTGCCCAGGGGCTTCCCCCCTCTTCACTTTCATCCATGACAACCCACAACCGTCCTTCACTTTCGTCCGCGACACCAAACACCCTGATAATTAGTTACTTTTACAAGTATGTAACTCAGTTACTGTTTGTGAGAAGTATTCATTTATTCATTTTCTTTTCAGCTTAGTCCCTTTATTAATCTGGGGTCGCCACAGCGGAATGAACTGCCAAAATATCCAGCATATGTTTATGTTATCCAGCCCTTCCAGCTGCAACCCATCACTGGGAAACATCCATACACTTTCATTCACACACAAACACTACAACAAACAGATCTAGCTTACCCAATTCACCTGTACCCCATGTTTTTGGACTTGTGGGGGAAACCAGAGCACCCGGAAGAAACCCACGTGAACACTGGGAGAAAATGCAAACTCCACACAGAAACGGCAACTGACCCAGCAGAGGCTCGAACCAGCGACTTACTCGCTGTGAGGCAATTGTGTTACCCACTGAACAACCTTGCTGCCCTTTTGAGAAGTAACTAGTAAATATAACCAGTAGGCATGGACAATATGGGTGATTGCACAGGGCGGCATCTTGGTAGGGGCGGCACAGAGACACCCTCTCCTGCTCTTCACTATTGTCGACGGCACCACCAACCTGATGACCGCACCCTCTTTAATTTAGTCTGAAACACACTTAAGCCTTTAAATGTCACTTTAAGCTGTATAGAAGTGTCTTGAAAAATATCTAGTCAAACATTATTTACTGTCATCATGACAAAGATAAAATAAATCAGTTATTAGAGATGAGTTATTAAAACTATTATGTTTAGAAATGTGTTGAAAAAATCTTCTCTCTGTTAAACAGAAATTGGGGAAAAAAATAAACAGGCGGCTAATAATTCTGACTTCAACTGTATATACTGCTTATTGCTATTATTTAACTGCTCTTTTTATTCAATCAGCTAAATTCTCACTGAGGAAAGTTAAATGTAATTAATTAATTTGATACAAGTTTGAAAAGATTTCTAAAAAAAAAAAAAATTTTATGATATATGATAAAAAAAATCTTTTAAAAATAAGAATCATAAAGAAATTTTCATATTTCTTTCTTCTAAATTTTAATTATTTCTAAAACTATCATATAAAACTGTCTAAATGCACATTTGTAAATAAACTCTAAAATTTTAAATAGTATGGTAAGCAAAATATTTTATGGTACATCAAAAAGTGTGCTTAGATAACCATCCGACAAGATAATCCAGCAAAAATGAGTTCTTATGTCACTACAATGCAATATTTATATTTCATAATTAAATAGAAAATAAGGCGAATACTATAACTAAAAAAAGGTTCAGTTTTTCAGAAAAAAGAACAACCACCCCTTTCAATAAGCTGCCAACAGGTCTGATAGTGTAATGTTAAAATAATGTTTATTAACTGATAAAGAGAAAGTTTAATGAAGACGTCTGTTTATAGTTAGGTATTAATATAAGATGGAGCACAGGCTGCAGTCTTTCCTGACAATTTTTTTCAACATGCTACTCTGAGAGATTAGGAGAACTGACAGGGATCATGTACTTTTACATTTAGCTGTTTATTCTGCAGGTAGTTTTCAGGACATATTATTTATATTATTATATATATTATATATAATAATATATTATATATTAATTATATATTTTATTATTATACATATTATATATATTATTACTTTATCAGTCTGCTAAAACGATAGACTGTGCGTTAAAGCGGGAGAAAAACACGAGCATTAACGCCACAATTATGATGGACTAGTGAACTTAGTGAATGGGTAGTGAACTTAAGTTTATGTGAATTACACTTTTTGCTGAAAAAAGCTCCTTACTGTATGTCCACCTTTTTTTAATGCCGCCATCCTCACTTGTGTGTGTAACACACCTTCACACATGGGAAATTCCCCCGCGCAGTTGTTTTGGCACTGCTTGTCTCTGAATCAATCTGAACGCAGCTACAGCCTCTCACATAACAACAGGGAAAGGCTCAACCAGTCACAATGTTTGGGGGGGGGTTGCGACTCGAGGAGAGAACGTGATTTAACCAATGCAATCTCACGGCAATTCGTAACTTTTTCATTCAGTGGCTAATTCATATGAATTCGTACGATCTAAAGCCGAAATCACACTAGAGTTTGAGCTTGCAAAATTCTGTCATACGGCACTGTGAAAAGAGGCGGGATTAAACTAGATGAATAGACATAAAAAAAAAAACGAGCGATTGCTCCATGTTTTAAATTTCTGTTCAGAGAGGTCATGTTTTGATCCTGGATTGGTCTCACGCTGTCAAGTGATGCGATTTCGCAGGTCAGAGTTCACCAAGCTTGAACTTTGCACCGCAGCAACCTGCGAAACTCCGACGCATGACCCTGCGTTTCCGGTCTGACGCATTTGCGTGCGTATGAGTGAAAGTCTATGGAGAGAAAAGCCCAGTGTGAACGCGGCTTAATTCGTACAAATTAGTACGATTTGCTCATCACCCAATGACGGTTGGGGTTAGGGGTGGGGTTAGGTGCCATGCCTCCTTTTTAAAATCATACATTTTCGTACGACTGAATTCGTACAAATTCGTACAAATTAGCCACTAAACAGACAAACCGTAAAATACGTTTCCTCATGAGATCAGGCTGGATTTAACCCTTTCTGAGCGTTTAGGTTAATATTGACAGTGCGATTTTTTTAAGTGAGTTAAATTATTGCTGGGGACATTTCAATAGTTGATGGATATTGGTGGGGACGCGTCTAAATCTACGCTCCTTAGTTTTCAATTGCATGAGGTCAGCACAATTGTCCTTTGCCTAGAGCCCCAGTTACGGTTGCGACTGTCCTAACTGTAACTAATTACTCTTTTAAAGCAACATGCCCTACACTAGTGTCACGGTCACCAGCAAGCTACAACCAGAGATTGCTGGTAAATACACTCACATTCACATGAACTACAAATCCTGCCTCATATGGACTACAAAACCCAGTCATGCCACACACACACACACACCTGCTCCAAGTCACCATTGATTAGACTCCCAGAGCTAAAGCTGCTCAGATACTGATTACATGGACTATAAAGTCAGCACACAAACACACAAAAGTTGCTGAGTCTTGTTATCTGTTTTCAGTGACACCACAACGCGTTTTCCTTTGTCTAGTTTGCCTGGTTTTGATCTTTGCCACGTCTGTCTGTTCATCCTGTCTGCTGCCTGCCTTTGACCATTTGCCTGCTATTTGACTACGACTCTGGATTGCCCTTAAATATCTGTTTGCTCCTGTGTTAATCATTGCTTGCCTGACCATCCTGCTAATAAACCGGCATGTGGATCCGCACCCCTGTTGTCAGTGTCACATCCCTGGTTACAACTAGTGGATTTAACATAACACAATTAAGTTGTCCCCCCAAAAAACTCAAGAATTGGGATGTTTTAGCTTATTTTAAATAAGAAGCATGAACAAACAGCAAATGTCTTTATTTTTAGTGTGGGCACTGTCTGTTGGAGAGAGTTGCTTTCTTCCTGATCATATTGTACGGATCTCCGCTATTCACCCCATCTACAGATCTTCCCTTATTGTCTAACAGCCTCATGGAAACATGAAGAGCACAGTATGGCTGTCTTCAAATGCATCACAGCTCTCCAGGAACTTTCCGAATTGGATTTCTGCTCCAGAAAGCCTCCGTTATAGAGGAAGAAACACAAGACCTCAGGTTATCACGTGACGGGAAAGATTGAACAGAGATTAAAGGAGGAGAAGCAGAAGTTGCCTGGTCAGATTTTTCAGTGTGTGTGTGTGTGTGTGTGTGTGAGTTTGTCTGAGTCAGCAGGACCAGTGTTTTTATTCAGGTACACGCTGAGAAACATCTGCAGTCGGCCTCGCTTTTGCTCAACCTTTCTTTCTCTCTCTCTCTCTCTCTCTCTCTCTCTCCTGAGGTCAGAGGGAGAAGGTGAACATATGCTTGTCTATGTTTGGAGCGAGGAGAAGAGGAGAGAGAGGAGAAAGGGAGGAGAGGGCAATAGAGATCTCCCTCCAGCTGATCTGCATGGAGTCTCTGTCACTCAGATCTCCCAGCATGCAGCAGGAATCAAGCAGAGCACAGGTGACTCTGCGGTAATAATAGCTCCGCCTCAGGACAGAATGAGAGGAGAACTGGACAGAGAGCTGGAGAGAGGGAGGTTTGTGTGGAGGGAAAACAATGGAGAGTTCATGAGTTTCTCTCTTTCTCTTTTTTTAGTTGTCCCAGAAGGATTTACACACATTCATCCATCTTGCCCAACCTTCATCTATTCATCCATGCTTGCTATCATTGATCTATATGTTCACTCACCCATCCATTGTTCTTTCCATCCTTTCATACATTCTTCCATTTATCAGTTTATCCATCCATCTAACATCCATCCAGTTACTTACTATCTATCTTTTCCTTTGCCCAACCATCTGTCCACTTTTATATCTGTCAATCTTTCTGTCTTTTCAACCATCCATCCATATTTCTGTACATCTGCCTGTTTGTCTATTCTTTCATACATTCTTCCATCCATCAGTTTATCCATTCATCTAACCATCCATCCAGTTTCTATATATCTTTTCCTTTATCCAACCATTCATCCACTTATATATCTGTCCATTTTTCTTTTCTCCATCCATCCATCCGTCTATCCATCCATCCATCCATCCATCCATCCATCCATCCATCCATCCATCCATC
>CAIGQZ010035066.1:4062756-4081544 GCA_903798205.1 Danio tinwini
CCCTCCATCCATCCATCCATCTATCCATCCATCCATATAATTACTTCCGATCTACCTTTGATTTGTCCAACCGTCCATGTACCCCTATATTTGTCCATCTTTCTATCATTTCATCCATCCATCTATCCATCCACCCAGTTACTAACGTATCTTTTCCTTTGTCCAACCATTCATCTACTCATATATCTTTTTAACTTTCTGTCTTTTCATCCATCCATCCATCCATCCATCCATCCCAAGATCCATCTGTTCATCCATATTTCTGTACATCTCCTTGTTTGTCTATCATTTCATACATTCTTCCATCAATTTCTTACATCTATCCATTTAATCCATCCATCCATCCATCCATCCATCCATCCATCCATCCATCCATCTATATGCTTCCTATCTATCTTTTAATTTGTCCAACCGTCTATCCACTTACATATCTGTCCACCTCTCGGTCATTTCATCCATCCAACCAATACTCTATCCATCCATTCATCTGTTCATCCATATATCATCAGAGCAATTGCTTTCACCTTGCACACTGCTCTGTCTCACCTGGAAAACAAAAACACATATGTGAGAATGCTGTTTGTGGACTACAGCTCAGCATTCAACACCATAGTGCCTGCCAAGCTGGTGATAAAGCTCCAGGCTCTGGGCCTACACAGCTCTCTGTGCAACTGGATCCTGGACTTCCTGTCAAGCGAGCGCCAGGTGGTCAGAATGAACAACATCACCTCATCCACACTGATCCTCAACACTGGTGCTCCACAGGGCTGTGTTCTCAGCCCACTCCTGTACTCCCTGTACACACATGACTGTACATCCAAACACAGCTCCAGCGTCATCGTTAAATTTGCTGATGACACAATGGTGGTGGGCCTAATCACAGATAATGATGAGACGGCCTATAGAGAGGAGGTGCATACTCTAACGCAGTGGTGTCAGGAAAACCACCTCTCACTCAACATCAGCAAAACCAAGGAGCTGGTGGTGGATTTCAGGAGAGAGAAGAATGAACACACTCCCATAACCATCAACGGGACACCAGTGGAGAGAGTCAGCACTTTCAAGTTTCTTGAAGTACACATCGCTGAGGATCTGACATGGACTGCTCACACAGACGCAGTGTTAAGGAAGGCACAACAACGCCTCTTCTTCCTCAGGCGCCTCAGGAGGTTTGGAATGAGCCCCCACATCCTCCGCTCGTTCTACACCTGCACTGTGGAGAGCATCCTCACTGGCTGCATCACCACCTGGTACGGGAACAGCACCAGCAGCAATCGCAAAGGTCTACATAGGATTGTGCGAACTGCTGGACGTGTGGTAGGAGGTGAGCTTCCCTCCCTCCAGGACATCTACACCAGGAGGTGCATGAGAAAAGCCAAGAGAATCATCAGCGACTCCAGCCACCCAAGCCATAGACTTTTCTCTCTGCTACCCTCAGGCAAACGGTTCCGCAGCATTCGGTCACGCACCAGTCGACTGAAGGAAAGTTTCTTCCCTCAGACTATTAGGCTGATGAACACTTAACACACCCCACACAAACTCTCCCATACCCCACACCATAAAGATGTAGCATGCACTGCACTTTAACCAATCCATACTTAAACAATACTGCCTACAACTATGTGTACACCTATCCATCGTACGCATCACTGTCACATTGCCAAATTTACACTGTTTTGTTTCTTTTTTGTGAGTATGTTGTTGTATTTTGCACTGTCTGTATTTTACACTGTCGCTGTATTTGCACTGTCTGTATTTTGCACTGTCTGTATTTTACACTGTCGCTGTATTTGCACTGTCTGTATTTTGCACTGTCTGTATTTTACACTGTCGTTGTATTTGCACTGTCTGTATTTTGCACTGTCTGTATTTTGCACTGTCTGTATTTTGCACTGTTGTTGTATTTGCACTGTCTGTTTTTTGCACTGTTGTTGTATTTGCACTATCTGTATTTTTCACTGTCTGGAGCCAGCACCTAAGCTTTTCACTCATCATAGCACACGTGCTGCTGATGATGTGACAATAAAAGTGATTTGATTTGATTTGATTTGATATTTCTGTCCATCGTCCTGTTTGTCCATTCTTTCACACATTATTCCATTCATCCATCAGTTTATGCATAATTCAGTCCATCATTCTCATTAATTCATCCATCCATGCATCTACTCACCCAGATATTCATTCTACTTTTTGTTTGTCCAACCATCCATCCATATATCTGTCTATATATTTCTCCATCTGTCCACCCATCTCTGTCATCATTCTAATATGTGGTTTTCTCTCAGATCTCAGCTGGCCATCCAGGTGAACCTGAAAGCACTCAGCAAAAAGAAAGGTGTCTTATTAAATACGTGCTGATTACCTCACATACTGCTGATTTCCACAATTACCAGCAATCAAATACAAGATCTCGCAATCACCTGCGGTCCACATTTAACCGCTCGCACAAACACAAGGCCACATGATGCTGTCATGACACTCTGAGTGGGAGACATTCAGAGCTATGTTTTCCACAGTATTCTAGAGCCTCATCAAAACGTGTAGTGTGAGACCACACACACACACACACACACACACACACACACACACACACACACACACACACACACACACACACACACACACACACACACACACACACACACAATGACTTTCAGGACCTCGGACAGCAGCACATGTGTCATTCAGCACCAAGGACAAGGTCAACACTGAAAGCCATCACTCGGTGAGAGCAAAGCAGAGCAAATTTATCCAGGGTTGTATTGGCGTTATTTGATATTGTCTAACTTTGTTTCAAAAGGCCACCTTTAATAGTAAACTATATTATTTAATATTAATCTTAATTACTTACATATTTATTTATTTCAATTGTTTTATGGTTTGTTTGCATCATAGGCTCATGCTGAAACGTAGCCCTATATACATTTCTGGAGATCGCAAATTATGTAGCCAGAAGTACAAATGGCTGCATTTCAGTACTTTCATTGCATTTCAGTGCGGTATGATGCTGTTCCTTTTAGTGCTAGCAGCTGACTGACTTTATCGCTGTTACCATTTTGTCTGATATGTGTTATTTTTGACAGCAAATTTTGATTTAGTTATTTGTAATTTGATTAAATACATTTTTTTTCCGTTTTAGTCTTCTGAATCATTTTAGTTTTAGTCTAGTTTTAGTTGACTAAATTGTATACGCTTTTAATCGACTAAATCTATTCTAGATTTAGTTGATCAAAATATATTTGGTTTAATTTAACTGCAATTTAATTAAATAATGTTTACATTTATGTATACAAAATATTCTAACTTAAATTTAAATAAAACAGTCTCATTAAAATATGAAATATAGCTTTTCCATAGACTTTATTACTTTATTTTCCATAGACTTTATTATTTCCATAGACAATTAGATATGCACTGTTTATTTACATCATAAGCAATATGTCAAATATTGTGTCAGCAATATTTAGCAAACCTTTTATTTTGGTAAACTACAAGTCTTTTTAAACAGTCTGTTGAATAGTTGTTGAAAAGCCATTAAAGGGCACCTATGAGCTGCAAGCTGGTTGGACAGAACTGCGTGTAGGTATAGTGTGTCCACTGTCATATTGGGGTGCTATAAAAACAATAAATCTCTTTTTTTATTTCCTGATGCTAAAATAGGATCCAAATCCCTCCCATTTTAAGACCGACCACAACTTGACGTAGGAGTGTGGGTTCCCCGCCCACCGAATTGATTGATTGATCTTTTTCTGGATTGCTTTTTAAAACACTATCGGTTTTGTTTAGGGAAGGCAGTGGGTGGGGGATCGGTCGGTTGGTCTATCAGTCAGTCAACAGCGGCCTCTAGTGGATTTATATGAGAATAGCAGGCACAAATGGCACTCGCAAGAGAAATTTAAGGTCTCAAAAAGCGTACACAGTGGCCTCTGGTGGATTTATTTGAGAAAAGCAGGCGCAAATGGCACTTGCAAGAGAAATTTAAGGTTTCTGGTGGATTCACGAAAAGAAAAACTGCAAAAAATCATACCTCCTGGAATGTATTTGGCGCTCTCCACAAATGTATATAGGGGTACACAATCATAATAAGTATGTATGGCTTGTATGGTTTATAACATTTTCATTGCGATAGACATGTTTTATGGAATTATTCTTTGCTGCTCTTGTTTATGTAGTGTTTCACATTGGAATTAGTATTTAGCATATTTAGCACTAGCAATCATGTACACTTTAGTGGTGCCAACAAATGCGCAATTCATTTAAGCAATTAGTGGATGCTAAAAGGCTAAAGCGACTTATAAATGAGAAACATTGCGAGCAGTTTATCACAAAAGCCAACAACATTTCCAGCACACAATGCCAAGTTTTCAAGTGCAAACTCAAGAGGTTCCCAAGCAAAAAAAGAGAACAGAAATGCAGGAAAGCAGTTTTGCTGTCGCTGTTCTGCTGTAGCTTTGCAAAACTGTGTGTAATTGTCCTCATAAGCTGTCTTCACGAATGAATCCACACTGAAATCGAGCACACAAACTGTTATTATCAGAGTTAAGTGATCAGAAATCTTGTTAAAAGTACTACAACCACAATTCAGAGATTTTCCAGAAGGATTTACAGAGATAAAACAGCTCAGGTCAGTTATTTTATTGTTGAGAAGAATGAAAATTTATGTTTTTGAGGCATACAAAACACCATGTGTTTGCAGATAGTTAAAGAACATGCTAAGGGAACATGCTTGTAGATGAATAACAATGCTACACTGAGTTATTCTCTTTTTATAATGTATGTTCATGTGTTTGAATTACCAACACAATTTAGTGGCTAATTCATGTGAATTAGTAAGATCTCAATTTAGTATGATTTGCTTATCCTCCAATGATGGTTGGGTTTAGGTGTGTAAAATTTTTCAATTTCATACGATTAGACTTCTACGAATTTGTACCAACTAGCCACTGAACTGACAAAATGTAAAATACTCACGTTTTCTCGTGAGTTTCTCGTACTTACCGGGTTGCATTCGGAAGGGTTCATCCCTTTACTCTAATCGAAATAATACCTAATATTTCAGTTAACAGTGTAAGGCCTGATCATTTGGTATGCTCGCTCCTGTCGGTGTTGTCAATCTGGCAACCTGTGGTTTTGCAAAGTCATCATTGAGTGAGAAAAAGCCAACCCAGGCTCATTCTGAAAATGTACTGGGATGTATACATTTATGGAGATTGCAAAATATGTCCCAGGAGGTACGTTTTTTGCAGTTTTAGTTTTCGCGAATCCACTAGAGGCTGCTGTGTATGCTTTTTAAGATCTCAAATTTCTCTCGCGAGTGCATTCGCGTTCGCTGTTCTCACGTAAATCCACCAGAGGCCGCTGTTGAATGATTTACTGACTAATCGACTGTCCCACCCTCCTCCTTCTCTAAACCCAACCAATAGTGTTTTCAAAAGTATTGATTGTCCCGCCCACCCACTTCCCTAAACCCAACCGACAGTTTTAAAAAGCAATCCAGAGAAAGAAAAGCCCTTGCCTGATTTTTACCACATTTTCAGATTTTACCACATTTTCACCCTGTTATTTACTTGTTTATTAAATTTTTTGGTTTCAATTTTTAGAACAGTTCTTTGCTGGACTCGAAACCAGTCATCCTGTTCAACTCCTCTCTGCGTCTCATGTCTGCCGATGTACAAGCGAGCTAACTGGACAAACTGTTAACATTGGGAAAGCCGTCCATATGTAGGTAAGCAGTCAGCTGGTAAGTGTGAAAAGGAATGGCGTCATACCGCCCTGTAGCGTTCGTTTTAAAGACGAAATGCAGCCATACGTACTTCTGACTACATAATTCACAATCTCCAGAAACGTATATAGGGCTGCGTTTTTAGATAAAGCCTTTGTTGGAAAAAGCCCTTCCCAATATTTTGAATTTGGACTGCAGTACCTCATTTAACCACAAGGTCTTACATACATTTAATTTAATTCCCAAATTGAAGACGTGGTGGTGGTCATTTTTACCCCCGCCGTACCTTTAAGACTTCGTAAACATTCTCATCAGATATCTGCATGACGTTCTGACAGATTCACAAATGAATCTGCTCTGAAACAATATAACACAAACTCATAATATCAAATGAGAATGATCAGAAAACTTAACATTAATTTCACTCTAAGGAGTTGTAGGTGCTACACCAAGTCAGAAACAGCACAAATCTGCTGTTTGAGTGTTTAAAAAACAACATCTAGCCTACATCCTTCACATAACCTGGCCAAGATAGAGCTGACTGAGTTTCTAAATAAAGCCTAACCATTATTAACATGCAAATGTGAGTGTTCATGCGTTGATGTTTTCATACACAGAGAGTCACTTCTGCAGCTTCATGTCAATGGATGGTGTTTTGGAAATGGGTCTATAGAAGGCTATAAAGGAATAACTGACTAAGAGTTGTTGAATTATTATAAAATGCACATCTGATTATCTTCTAATAATCAAACGGCCAGGAGTCAATTATTACACTTATACAGTCGTGTCATTTCATCAAGCATGTTTACATAGAAAAACAATGGAAAAGTAACACATTGGAATGGAAATACATTCTGTGTGAATGGTTCTTAATATGTACTACACATGCACAGGACAGCAAAAATTCCCATTTAAGATTCCTATACAAGATATTAGCTAAGAAATGGTAAAAAGAAGTTTGAAAAAAATGTGCAGTTTTCAAACAGATGCATTTTCAGTAACAAAAATGCTAATATATAAAGTTTCACATTTTTGGCTGAAAATGTATTTACAGACCCTTTAAATATGGTACCTATTGACTTACATTTTATGCAGCCTAATCTCACAATGAAATATAACTATTTACGTATTGTCAGGGAAGTTGTTAGATTTAATTTGTTTCAAAATGTACTACTACTAAAGATGCTGTATTTAAGTTTTTAAGAAACATGCTAAGTGAACATTCTTGTTTATCTGAAAAACAATGCTGAAGTCAGAAATTCAGCTTTGAAAATGTTCATTACGTGCCGAAACGTTTGTCTTTGTTTTGGTTCTTTTAACCCACCCACTGCCACTTCATCCTATATAATTTCAGCACCCCGGGTTGCCTTAGTGGGAAACATCATATTTTAATTATTCAGTCAGGAAGGCTCTCAAAGCATGTGCCCGTGACCGAAAATGCGACCTCTGGTGGACAGTAGCAGCCTCCGAAAAAGAGATGCAAAGTTTCACATAAGGTGGTTATTAATTAGTAAATAATATAAATATTACGAACGTAAACATTAGGTGAGCAGGTTAAATTGTAACCCCGTGTCCTACCAACACGCTTCATGATGATATTTGCTAATTTAAATTGAAATACTGCCATTCAGAAGCACAGCATAGTGCACTTACTGCACTCCAACGAAATGGTTTGCAATCTAATTATTACATATTATACCTCTTTAACATTATTATATGTACATGCTGAATGATTGATATCACAGTTCTGAAGTTCAAATGGTTTATTTTATTTTTAAGATCTGAGGTGAACTATCTGCTGCTGCTTTCAGTAGTATGGCAGTAAATGTCACGTAAAATGGCATTCAAACTCACATTAAAAGTAGGAGTGCTGCAAATCCACACCCTTAAACCAATTTATTATTGGGAATTAACAAATCGTACTTAAATGCACGAATGAGATTGTACAAATTAATAAAAATTTGCCATTAATTGCATTGATTATGAATCAGTTTTAGCTAAAAATCTTCTTTAATGCTCTGCTAAAGAAAAAACACACTTTGGATAGAGTAAATATTTGGATGAACTGTCCTTTTATTGCTGGAGGTCTTCAGATACTGTGTAGGAATGGTCATTGCCTCAAGAAAAGAATGAAAAATGCATCAAGTTTTACATTATCATGACGTGCATATTGTGATATTCCACAGAAAAACCCATATAAGCAGGTAGTATGTTAAAATAACACAGCATCTGATATAAATTAAATAATTGTCATTGGTTTCAATGCAAACATGCCTCTTTTATATGCAAATTAGCCTTTGTAGATTGCGCCTCATTCATGAAACTCAACGCTGTTTGCCTGACGCAATTAGCGTTGTGCTGTTACCACCCGCGGAAGCTAATTTCCATAATTATTTCAGTACCAAATTTGGATACCGCTCTTTCTTAGTAAATGTGTTTTGTGTTTATTCTCACCATCCTCTACCGATTCTTGCTGTTTAGCAGCTAATCCTGTGATTTCATGATTTCCCTCGACACAGAAAGTCTATCCTGAGTCGAGAAAAAAAAAGAGTTGAGCGCAACCAAACTGCTTAATAATACACCGAGTAACATCAAGATTCAGTCAAGACGTTTCTCGCACAAAAAAAGTCTGAATTAAATTACACAGAGAAAGATGCAAGATCACCTGAGAGCCAGAGATGCAAATGAATTTGTGGAAATTTGTGGCGTGAGTCATCAAGGTCATTTCAGAACGTCTAACTGAATTTACTTAAGTGCGTCTTCGTTTATTTTAGAAGTGTCTGCACATGAATGGTGGAGATTCTCATCAAATGGCTTTGAGAAATGTACAAATATTCGTGTTAAAGGTTACACTGGCTTCATTTTGAGACACGCATCTCTACCTCAGGTACCCAGACACATTTTTTACATTCATATGCATGTAAATGCAGGAGACAAGAATGTATTTGCATAATAAAATCACTAATAAAACCAAATTTACTGTAATGTTATGCTCAAATGACTGTTTTACCAACTAGCTGCTTCATTACTAACCACAAACAAGTAACATTTTTGTGGTACAAATTGATAACATTTCATTATTGAGTTTAAAGGAAATAGTTTTCATTGCCACAAATCACTAGAGAAAGTTGCACAAATGGTTTAGATTTAACATGGTCGTCCACTGAAGCTAAGCTAGGCTGCACCTGGTCAGTACCTGGATGGAAGACCACATGGGAAAGCTAGGTTGCTGCCGAAAGTGGTGTTAGTGAGCCCAGCAGGGGTTGCTCAACCTGAAATCTGTGTGGGTCCTAACGCCCCGGTATATTGACGTTGACTCTATACTGTTCAGTGAGTGCTGTTATTTGGATGAGATGTTAAATCGAGGTCCTGACTCTCTGTTGTCATTAAAAATCCCAAAATGTCCTTCAAAAAAAAGAGTAGGGGTTTAACCCTGGCATTCTGGCCAAATTTACCTACTGGCCTCTGTCTATCATGGCCTCCTAACCATCTCCATATCATAATTGACCTCATCACTCTGTCTCCTCTCCACCAATCAGCTGGGTGCGGTCTGGCGCAGTATGGCTGCCATTGAATCATCCAGGTGGATGATGCACACTAGTAATGCATGAGGAGATCCCCCCCCAAAAATGTGTAAAGCGCTTTGAGTGTCCAGAAAAGCACTATATAAATGTAAGGAAGTATTAATATTATGGTCGTAAAACATTGTCATCTAATGAGAATATTAACTTAATATTAGAATAATTTTACAATTATTTCAATATGAATATATTTTTAAGGTCTGTAAACCACTGCTTTCCATAAGCCAGCTCTGTTCTAATCGGTTAGCGAGATGTAAGTCTGGTTTGATTGATTTTTGCAATAATTATTTCCTGCCAGACACGAACCACCCTTTTCAGAATGTTCATATTTTGCAGGCAGACATGGATTATGCAAATTAGTTACTTTAGACATGTTGACATACTGTAGATCTGTAACATTCCAAAATGACTCATGAAGAAAATTCAAGGATGACTCTTCCTTTTGAGAAACAATATCTTCATCACAAACCTTGTTGATTACCTTTGCAGACTCTTTACATTGAAGGACTGCTACACTGTAAAAAAGCAACATAGGCTAATTTTGAAAATGTAGCCCTATATACATCTCTGGAGATAGCAAATTATGTAGCCAGAAGTATGCATGGCTGCATTTCATCTTTAAAATGAATGCTATGGGGTGGTATGATGCCCTTCAGTTTTATGCTAACAACAGACCACTTACCTCCATATGGACGGCTTTTACAATGTTACCAGTTTGTCTGGTGGCTCGCAGCGTGTCTGGTGGTGTCGGCAGACTTGAGACGTAGAGAGGAGTTGACCTCGACAACAGGGTTCAAGTCTGGCGAAGAACGGTTTTAGAAAGCAGATAGAGCAAAAACAACAGCCATAAAATAAACAAGTAAATAACAGGGTGAGAATGTGGTAAGGTCTAAAAATGTGGTAAAAATCAGGAGGCTTTTCTTTTTCAGAATTGTTTTTGAAAACACTGTTGGTTGGGTTTAGGGAAATGGGGTGGACATTGCTCAATCATTGCTTTTTAAAACACTATCAGTTCAGTTGGGTTTAATGCAGGGGTGGGTGGGGTTATCAGTCAATCAGTCAGTCAGTCAGTCAGTCAGTCAGTCAGTCAGTCAGTCAGTCGACAGCGGCCTCTGGTGGATTTATGCAAGAAAAGCAGGTGTGAATGGCACTCGCAAGAGAAATTTGAGATCTCGAGTGTACACAGCAGCCTCTGGTGGATTGGCAAAAACAAAAACTGCAAAAAACATATTTCCTGGGACATATTTGGCACTCTCCAGAAATGTATATAGGCATACGTAAGAGTCAGAATGAGCCTGGGTTAAAAAAAAGCTCTGAAAAAGAGTTCCTTCCAGTTATCACAAATCGATAAAGTTACCTTAATTGTTTTCACATATGTAAGTGGATTAAACATAAAACACTTAAGTTGCCCAATAACAACTCAAGGATTGTGCTGATTCAGCTTATTTTAAGTAAGTAGTTTGACCTAAAATCCTTTATTGAGTGTACGTTACAAACTGGAAGTAAGATATTTTTCAAAAACCCACATGACCTGCTCTTTAACTAACTTTAATTACTGCGCCTCATTACCTACCCATTACTCTCCCATCACTAGCCAATCAATTTGCCTCATTGCAATTATAAAAACAGCTTACTCTGTAAGATCACAGACCATCTGCCTTATCACTAACCCAACACTTGGGCTGCGTTTTAAACCACTTATAGACACGCGTTCGCAAAGTTCCCTTCCTTTGATCCCTCAGGGGAATCTCAAATGCCATTTTGAAGTGTGTTCCATTTCACCAAGTTAATTAGGGAAGATTACATGAACATATCCTTGGTCCTTCGATTTTGACCGAAGAAGTGAGACAGCTTCATATGTCCACTTCAGCACCTATATATCCCAGAATGCAATGTGATAAAAGTTTCAACTGTGTAGTTTTTAAGTGCCCAAGGGTTTTGGACATTCCATTTAAACCCATTCAGATGCACCAGTAGTGGACACTTGTGTAACAATCAATGACATATATCTAAGGGAACAAGTCAGAGGAAAGTTAGCAAGTGAAGGGCATAAAAAACTGGACTGGACTAATCCTACACTAGCTCATCACTCTGTCCCATTTCTTACATGATAATGGGCTAGTTATAAGAGCAATTAATAGGTTACGAAATATATCGAGATCTTCCATTCAATCTCTTTTATAATCTGTTGCTTGAATTCATCGTTAACCATACACTAATCCCTTTCATACCTTATTAGGGTTGCCATTGCTAACTAGGTTAATGAAAGGATAACAGCACTAATGTTGAAGTACAGTGATCTTTTATGAGATTAATTGTAATCCCTCTTTACTTTACATTATTCAATCACTCTACCACACTGATAAGTGGGTTAATGATTAGATAATGGGTTACGGCTGAAGTAGAGTAATCTTTTATGAGATTGCGTTTAGATCCCTACTCAATCTCAGTGCTAACCAACTACTTGATTTATAACTTAACTCCACCTCAATCCATCACTCCACCCTATTGGTAACTGGGTTAATGATGGGATAATGGGTACAGGTAATCTGTTATGAAATATTGTAGTCTTTTTACTAACCCATCACTTACCCTACACTAATCAATCACTCTGCTCCATTTGGATAGCCATTACATAATATTTAGCGTTTAGCAGACACTTTTATACTCGCACACCATGAATTCACGGTCTGCCCAAGGAGCAGTTGGGGGTTCGGTGCCTTGCTCAACAGACATTGAGGTTAGTAGTAAGTGCTGGCTATTCACTGCCCTACCTATAATTCAGTTTAATTAATTTTTATTTCTCTAGCGCTTTTACAATGTAGATTGTGTCAAAGCAGCTTAACATAGAAGTTCTAGTGTATTGAAACTGTCTTGGTCCAATTTTCAGAGTTGAAGTTCAGTTTAGTTCAGTTACTTGTGGCTTAGATTTCACTGCTGAAAGTCCAAACGTTGCAGACCAAGTGCAAATCCATAGATGTGCAACTCCACAAGTCCCATACCAAGCAAGTCAGTGGCGACAATGGCGGGGCACATAACTTCACCAATTGACGAAAGTGAAGGCACAGTCGGGAACAACCATTTTTCCTCTAGTCAAACTTGTTGTGCAGAGCTGCAGGTGTGAGTAGGTCACCAGCAGGTGTTCAGGCGAAGACTTTCAGGAATCAGTCCTCTAAGACCACCACAGTATCTGCTCAGGATACGGCCTGGTCCAGGATTCATCTCTGCGCAGATTTTGGATCACATCAATGGCGCTGCACATATAAACCATGCTGGTGCTGGGACTTAAACCTGCAACTTTGGATCTCAAGTCCAACTCTCTAACCTTTAGGCAACATTTGCCCTAATGATAGGATAACAGGTTTATCAGCACAGTTAATCTGTTATAAAAAATAGCAGTGATATCTGTTCAATAATAAAACTCTTGAATTCATCACTAACCCTACACTAATTCATTACTCAACTCCATTACTAAGCAAGAAATTATGGGATTTTTGAACGCAATGAAACCCAACAATTGTTTTTTTTTTATGTTTGGCCCAAATTTGGGTTGAAACATTCCAGCATTTGTGGAGTGAAGGCACAGTAATCTGTTTTGAGATTGGTTAGAATCACCTGCTCCATGATATCATCGTTAACCAGCTACCAACGCATACCTGCCGTATTTCAGACCCATTTCCCACCACCCTCCCGTTTTGTTATTTCTCCCAGAAAACTCCAGTAATTTCGCTCTGTCCCCGGTCCTCAGCTTTTTGGTACAGTCTGTAACAGCCCGGGTCGCCAACATTGGTAGAGTATCCAAAGGCAGTGGCCACATGAAACTCGGTCCACTGTACAGTTACTAACCCAGTTCTCAGCTGTGTTATCTGTCTGGTTCTCAGACAAACACACACCACCACCACCCAACCCCATGCAGGTCTCCCGGAATTTCGAAGACAAATGTTGGCAGGTATGTACTAACATCATCTCTAACCCTACACTACTTCATTGCACTATCCCAAAGATAAATGGGTGAATGATTGGATAATGGGTTAATGAGAGTAAAGCAATCTGTTATAAGAATGAACAAGAGTTTCCAACCAATATCATGAATAATCCTTAACAATGTCACCATCCTACACCACAACTACCAGTAATTGTTTAAACAATAAAGCAGGGTTCCCCAACCAGTCTAACTCGTGACTAGAATTTATCCTTAACCTTATGCTATTCCATCAATTAATCCAAACCAAAATTGCTTGGTGAAAAAAAGTAATGGATCAATGATGAGTTTTTAGAGATTAAGCATGGGTTTCCAATCTCACCAACAACCCATCACCTGATTTTATCACTAATCCTACACTAATCCATTACTCTGCCTCATTGCTAATTGGGTTAATGCTAGGATAATGGGTTAACGAGGGAGTAATCCATTATGAGACTGAACAAGGGTTTGTACTTAACGTCCTCACCAACTCAAAACTTCAATAATCCAAAACTTCACTAGCCCTACACTGAAACCTATTACTAACTGGGTTTATAAATTGATAATGGGTTAAAGATGAGGTAAAGCAAATAGCGGGTTTCCAACCAAATATATTACTAACCATTACTAGTCCATCACGTCGCCCATTTGGGAACTGGGTCAGGATAATTGGTTAAAGCTTGGCTGAAGTATTCTGTTATAAAATTCGGAGTTTACAACCACTAGCATAACTAACCCTACACTAAGGTGTCATTTACACCAGTGTTTTTACATTTTGTGTTCAATGTTTTTTTACATTTCTCTGCCATCTTGCAAAAATGGAGTGTTTTGAAAATGCTAGTGATTTCAATGTAGATGGACTAAAACACAGACTTGGAGGCATGGCTAGCGACAATAACTTCTTGACTGGTTTTTGGACCAATACATAACCAGTAGACTGCAAGTACAGTTTGAATGGTCATGGAATATATGCATTATAGGCTGTATAGTTTAGACAGAGATGGGTTTTCTCTAACTCAATAGCAACGCGGGTGTGGACGAGGAGTGTTTTTATTTGAAAGTGCCATTTTAAAATTATAATGGCACATAATTAATTCTTCTACCCCAATTTCTCGCTGGGTTAATGATAGAATGTTGGTTTAATGATGAGGTAAAATAATCGGTAATGAGCGAAAGTATTCCATTTAATCTTATCACTTACACATCACTCATTCATCACTCTGCTCCACTGACAACTGAGTTAATGATATGATAATGGTTGAATAATAAGAGCTTGAGTGTGGATTTACATCCTTAACCCATCACTCACTTTTTACTTCATCCAAAACTAACCAATTATCCTCCCCTCTACAGAAACATATACCATCTCTCCTAAAGGCCTGTTCACATCAAGCACGATAACTATAAAGATAACAACAAAGACAGAGTTTTGAAAATCATTCAGAATGTAAACAGTAGAGTTCAAACCAAAGCTATAATAATAAATATGTAGAGAATCAATACTGTTGGGATCACTTTTGGAATTTTTTTATTTCTAACAAATGATAAAAAAAAAAACTGACGGCCAGGCAGAATCCATTGAAATATGAAGGGTCCAGTGAATTTAAAGCTACAGATGACATTGTGCTTGATGTTAAGCCCTTTTTTCAAATATTATGTAAAAATAATGAATAGAAAAACAATGGGTTATACCATGGGAAAGAATGATATAATACATACCAAGCCAGGCTAGCAAATTTTTGTATAATGTTTATGTAAAGCACTTTGAATTACCATTGTGTATGGCATGTGCTATATAAATAAACTAGCCTTGCCTATGAAAATAAACAAAACAGAATTATCCCTTATTGAGACAAAATCCTGTACACAGCAGATCTCACAACTCGACCTGCAATTGGAAAGATTCAATGTTCGTGTTAGTTCTACCGTAAAAAAATCTGGGTGTTACATTAGACAGCAACAACAATTTTGAATATCATATCTCCCATGCCACAAAAAACAAGGCTTCTTTTATCTCAAAAACATTGCTAAAATAAGAAATATGCTATCTATCTCAAATGCAGAAATGCTAGTTCATGCTTTTATGACATCTAGACCGGATTACCGTAATGCTCTGTTCACTGGTTGTAATGCATCTGCTGTTAATAAACTTCAGAGTTTCTACCAGGTCAAGATTATAAGATCATATCACCCCAATTTTATCCCCCATGCACTGGCTGGCTGTTCAATTCCATATTGATTATAAAATATTTCTTCTTACCTAAAAGGCTCTAAATAGACTATCTCCTCTATATGACCTTATATAACCTACCTTTCATCTTGGTACAATGCCACCAGCTTTTTAAGATCTTAAAACTGAGGGCTTTTGGTAGTATCCAGAATAGCAAAGATACAAAAATAAACACATTTTTATAATTTATAAATATAAACTTGAATATATTTATAGCTATAAAGAAGGTAATGTCAAATGAAAAGCATAAACTAAAAATAAACTCATTTTTATCGCTCATCAGTGTAGAACTTATAGTAAACTTATAGTTATGGTGCTTGGTATGAACAGGCCTTAATAGTTTCTTGTGTTGCCTTTACCTCTATTATATATTGTCCTCTAGAGTAACAAGGCAAAGGGTTATTTATCTAAATCTGATCCTCTTGCTTGCTTCTGTCATGCCTGGCAGATTCCAACACACATCGTTGTGGCATCTTAATTAATGCGTTCCTTAATCTTAACAGCCATAATGTCTCATCTGCATTGTGACCACTCCGGAATACCACACATTGTCCGATGAAAAATGGAGGCTGACTGTCACGCGGGATCCTTTCAGTTTTAAATACGCCGCACCAGCTCCTAATGTGCCTGCATGCCATTGTCAAAGCCGAAAGCTTTGTATACCATTTTTCTCCCTCTCTCTTTATTCTCATTCTCTCTCAGGGGGCGCAGTGGGACAGAGCCTGAATGTCTCTCAGAATTAATGGCCTTCCTCGCTCATGAAAACTGGAGCAGTAGAATAATTACAGTCGTTCTCCTATTCAGCGGCTGGATTCGCTCGGAGCCCGCTGAACATGTCAGAGAGCCCCCCCATCATCAACACAACCCACCCTGACATTTTGGACCTCGCCGTCCCATCCCGCAGGCTCCTTTTCACACCTCCAGGTGAGGATCCTCCTCTCCCCCGTGCTGAAACTAAACCAGATAATTCCCTCTCTTGCTTTTCTGCATTATTCATGAACGATTCTTGGGCTGCTTTGAAACCTGGCACAATTGACATTTGGTGAGCCCCCCACCACCCCACCCAAAATAAAGAGAGAGGGGTAGGAATCAATACTTCTATCTGCTCAAGGGACAAAGGACAAACGGTGTTCGCATGTCAAGGACTCTCGAGAAGAGACTCAAAATGACCCTTGATCTGCATGTTTTAATCACTATTGATATTTTTCAGATGGCCTCAATTTGAAGCTGTGTTTTTTAGGATTCGACTGGTCTCTTGTATGTCTGTGAAAAATCGTCAGGAACTGTGTGAATAAATGAAGGACTCATTTAAGCTGATTGTTAGACCTGCCTGTACTTCAGATTATTTACATGTTTTACAAATTCATTTTAGAATAGAGTAGAAAATATGTTGGGTTTCATTACTTATGGGCAATAATATAGCTCATTTATTTATTTGCTAATTTAGGTTTTAAAAAATGTATTTAGTTGACTGATTATTTATCATTTACTGATTACTATTTTATGATTTGAAGTAAAATATATAGTTCTGATTGAATTATTGATTGGTTGGTTAAATGAATGAATGAATGAATTACTTGGTTGGTTGGTTGGTTGGTTGGTTGGTTGGTTGGTTGGTTGAATGAATGAGTAAATTAATGATTAGTTGAATGCAGTGGTGGAAAGAGTACTGAAAAATTATACTCAAGTAAATGTACCATTACTTGCCTAAAAATGTAGTGCAAGTTGAGTAAAAGTATCTGCTGTAAATATTACTCAAAAGTATGAGTAAAAAGTAGCCCTTTCAAAAGTACTCAAGAGTAGTGAGTAGTGAGTATTATGCTGTCAAAAGCTGAAATGTTTACATGTTATTTGTGCATGTGTGTGTAAATGTAACATTCTGTAGTGCATTTAGTTATTTCCCAGAAGGCACACAACATCATGAGACATTAATATTAGATTAGATTTAGGTTGTAATGCCAAAATTAATTGTCAAGCCAGCAGCACAAGGACAACATAATATTGATATCCAATAATGACGTCAAATGACGTTGATATTTGGTTGACTTTAGGTTGTTAGAAAGTGACCAAAATCCAGCGTCGAGCCAACATCTTAAACCAACGTCATATATGAGGTCAAATACTGACATTTATTCATTAGGTACGGCAACCAAAATCCAACGTCTGATAGATGTCATAGAGGTAACGTTCACACAATGTCAAGCTGTAACATCATTAGACGTTGATATTTGGTTGGATTTAGGTTGGACATTGGACATTGACGTTGGCCTGATGTTGAGTTCTGACGTCAACCCGATTTTCATTGCCAAACAAAATTCAAAGTCCCCATGATGTTAGGGTTCAACGTCAATCAGACATCATGTTGACGTCCTGTTGCTGCTGGGTGTTTAAGGCCATTTCAGTCATCATACAGTAAACATCTGTCATCTTCTCTGGGTCAATGTGCGTAAAGATTTTGAACATCTTCATGGACACATTTAATACTTCCAAACAGTTTGCTGCAATTATAAAGTGCGCACGTCTTGAGGTAGTTCATTTTGATGCGATTTACTTTCTATGGTATGTGCGATTTGATTGGACAGGAATCTCAGGACTGATTTTTCTAATCCCCATGGACAAAAAAAAAAATCAGTAGTTACTGCAGGTTGAAAGAAAGTAGTGGAGTAAAAGTACAGATACTGCACAAAAAATGTACTCAAAGAAAAGTAAAAGTATACACTTTTAAAACAACTTAGTAAATTACAATTTCTGAGAAAAACTACTTAATTACAGTAATTTGAGTATTTGTAATTAGTTACTTTACACCACTGGTTGAATGATTGATTGGTTGGTTGGTTGATTGGTTGATTGAATGGATGAATGAATGGCTGGTTGGTTAAATGGTTGGTTGGTTAGTTGAATGTATAAATTAATAAATGAATAAGTTTGATTGGTTGATTGTTAGGTTGATTTGTTGAATGAATGAATGATTAGTTAGTTGGTCGGTTGGTTGATTGATTGTTTGGTTGAATGAATGAATGATTGGCTGGTTGATTAAATGGTTGGTTGGTTAGTTGAATGTATGAATGAATAAATTAATAAGTTTGATTGATTGATTGATTGATTGATTGATTGGATGGCTGAATATTTAGCTGGTTGGTTGGTTGGTTGAATGAATGAGTGAATAAATGAATGGTTGAATGAATATTTAGTTGGTCGATTGAATGAATGAGTGAGTGAATAAATGATTGAATGAATGGTTGGTTAATTGATTGATTGATTGATTGATTGATTGATTGATTGATTGATTGA
>CAIGQZ010035066.1:4086544-4097284 GCA_903798205.1 Danio tinwini
CAAAAGTCTTGTCACCTATCCAAGTTTTAGAAACAGCAAATAATAACTTGACTTCTAGTAGATCATTTGGTATCAGTAGTGGCTTATTTGAAAGGCAAAGGCCTTTAGATGACACTTATTTTACCAAAATAAAATATGATCATGCCTTGATTTTTAATTATTTAATTAGGACAGGAAGGTCTGATTTTGCTTAGACAAAAGTCTTGTCACTTAACAGAGATGATGTACAGTATAGAATATAAAGTCATGGTGCAGTGGAAAACAATTAATATTGTGTGACTCCCATGAGCTTGGAGGACTGCATCCATACATCTCTGCAATGACTCAAATCACTTATTATTAAAGTCATCTGGAATGGCAAAGAAAGCTTTCTTGCAGAACTTCCAGAGTTCATCAAGTTTCTTTGGATTCATCTTCAATGCCTCCTCTTTCATCTTACCGCAGACATGCTCAATAACGTTTACGTCTGGTGACTGGACTGGCCAATCCTGAAGCAACTTGACCTTTTTTGCTTTCAGGAACTTTGACTGGTTGAAAATAATTTTAAATTGTGGTTTTCTTAAAAGCAGGGTTCGACTATAAGGATGACCCGATATGTGTGCAAATGTGATCTTAGAATCGAGAAACCGCACGACTTACAAAAATAATAGCGTTTGCGGGAGCAATAGAAAGTTTGTAATGTAATGGTCAGCATAAATGTCTTGATACCTCAGACTGTTAATGTTGCCATCCACTCTGCAGATCTCTCACACGCCCCCATACTGAATGTAACCCCAAACCATGATTTTTCCTTCACCAAACTTGACTGCTTTCTGTCAGAATCTTGGGTCCATGAGGGTTCCAATAGGCCTTCTGCAGTATTTGTGATGATTGGGATGCAGTTCAAGTTTTTATTTGTTGCTTTTACAACTGCAATCGACAACAAGACTTTTGTCATTCAGTGTATGTACAGTTGAAGTCAAAATGATTAGCGCTGTTTTTTTTTGTTTTTCAAATATTTCTCAAATGATGTTTAACAGAGCAAGGAATTTTTCACACTATTTCCTATAATATTTTTTCTTCTGAAGAAAGTCATATTTGTTTTGTTTTGGCTATGATAAAAACAGTTTTCAGTTTTTTTAAGGTCAATATTATTAGCCTTCTTAAGCAATATGTATTTTTTAATTGTCTACAGAACAAACCACTGTTATACAATACCTAATTAAACTAGGAAAGCCTTTAAATGTTACTTTAAGCTGTATAGAAGTGTCTTGAAAAATATTTAGTAAAATATTGTATACTGTCATCATGGCAAAGATCAAAGAAATCAGTTATTTGAAATGAGTTATTAAAACTATCATGTTTAGAAATGTGCTTAAAAAAATCTTCTTTCCATGAAACAGAAACTGAGGAAAAAAATATACTGGGGGGGCTAATAATTCTGACTTCAACTGTATATAGACATATACATACATACGCACAGTGCAGCGTTTTGCTGATCACTGTTGCGTGAACCGTATTGAATTTGGTTCATTCTCCCTGCGATGTTTAATGAACTCATTTCTCAGACAATGGGGGTGTGAAATGTCATGTGATTCCATTATAATTGTGTGTTTTGAATGCAATGGATAACTAATAATTAATTAAAGTCTCAGAGCGTGAAATTGACAAATACAATTCAGTTTAATTAAACATCTTCTTAGCTGCGTCCCAGCTCTCACATTATACTAAAGTACATATACTCTATCTTTAAGTAAGTCACTTTCAGTGGTGGGTAAAAAAAGTAATATATTACAACCTCAAGACCTCAAGATCTTAATCTTTAAAAAAATAAAGCTATTTAAGTAAATAAATAAACTAAACAAACAAATAAATTAATATATAAAGTAAATAAATAAAAGTAAATAAATAAAGAATTTAAATAAATTTTAAAAGTAAATAAATGAATATAAGTAAATAAATTTAATATATATATACAACAGTTCTGTCTGGTTCTCGAATCTGATTGGCTGATAGCCGTGCAATATTCTACCATAACAGCACTTGCACAGCCTCTTCACCCTTCTGTATTCCTCCGCCCACACAGAGTGACTGCAGATCAATAAACTCACTACAGTTTGACAAATATTGCTGCTGTTGGACAACATAATGCACTTTTGAGGGTTTTTTAGGCGAGAATGTAGTTGTTTAAATTGCAACTATGCAGTTTATTTATAGGGATAGTGCCTATTTTAAATATTTATAATTTTGGAGATACAACACGTCGGCATCCGTCAGATGGTTAATGTTGTCCATCCACAAGATGTTGACAGAGACCACATAATAAGCCTTTACAGGAGAAAAACTCAGGCTAAAATTTTATTAATTACTTTTAATTGTTTGTTTATTTATTTATTTATTTATTTATTTTTTCAATTATTTATTTACTTTTAAAATGTATTTATTATTTATTTATTTATTTATTCTACTTTTATTTATTTACTTTTATTTATTTATTTATTTTTTCATTTATTTACTTTTTAAATGTATTTATTTATTTATTATTTATTTATTTTTAATTTATTTTTATCTACATTTATTTATTTGCTTACTTTTATTTATTTAATTTTCTTTTTCATTTATTTACTTTTGAAATGTATTTATTTATTATTTATTTAAACAAATAAATATAATCATGTGTCCCTACAACAAAACTGGGATTTATTAATGTAATGAATAATGAATAAATATAAAAAAGATATAATTAAGGCAAATAAGAAATATGTAAATAATACCCTACACAGACTTAATTTTATTTTTTCTAAATTAATTAATCTAATCACTTAACTTACCAAATTAATGAGTTTACGCTTTAATAAAACTGCGATGACTGGATTTAAAAATGCATGATACTCGCAGCCCTTTCCCAGTGCTTCAAAATGCTGGCTTTGGAGTTTTTAGATCATTAGATGCTGAATTATAATGTCCTGCGAGCCTATTTAAAAGAGATATCTTCATACTTAATGCCTTCATGCATAAACAGCAAGAGATCAAAAATCAGGCACAGACTCATTATATAAGCATGCTGTTTTCAACATATCCCATGATTTGGATTTGCAAAAGAGCTCATGAAATATCTGAGGGTTTTTTTTTTTGTACTGTTCTCTGAGGCCCACTTAAAACTTTAAAATTAAACATTAACAAAATTAACATAAAAAAATTATATTATTAGAAGCAATTCATCATTTTCTGTGCTGTTGTTCAGCCCTCATCAGAATGCTCTGTTTGAATGGGCGTGGTCAAGTACTGCCTACTGCTCTCATTGGCTAACAGTTTTTCATATTAAGAGATAAACATGAAGTGAAGTAGAATGTAGTGTGAAAGTCAGCATGAAACTGAGTTTTAAGTTAAGTATGTTCCTTTTTTCCACATCGAAACATACATCCAACTGAAACGGCCTTAAAATTAGATAAAATTGCGGTGCATGATTATGTTATTTGGGAATTGGAGGAAGAGTGAAGATTGGATGAAAGCAGAGAAGAAAAGACAAGCACTAACCCTAGACTATAGCCCCACCTTATTGCACTAATAGCCCACCCTAAAAGATTGATAGCCCCACCCTTAAAAGACTGATAGTCTTGGCCATGTTGGTGGACAGCCATTTTTAGGTCTCTCAAGAGATGCTCAATTGGGTTTAAGTCAGGGCTCTGGCTGGGCCATTCAAGAACAGTCAAGGAGTTCTTGTGAAGCCACTTATTTTAGCTGTGTGCTTAGGGTCATTTTCTTGCTGGAAGGTAAACCTTCAGCCAAGTCTGAGGTCCTGTCTTATATAGACAGGTGTGTGGCTTTCCTAATCAAGTCCTATCATTATAATCAAACATAAAGATAGGACTTGATTAGGAAAGCCACTTATAGCTTATTTAGTTCACCTATACCGCATGTCTTTGGACTGTGGGGGAAACTGGAGCACCCGGAGGAAACCAACGCCAACATGAGGAGAACATGCAAATTCCACACAGAAATGCCAACTGGCCCAGACGAGGCTCGAACCAGCGACCTTCTTGGTGTGAGGTGACAGTGCTTACCACTGAGCCAGCAAGTCGCCCATTCATCTAAATTATTTACTTTTAAAAAACATTACAATATGGCCATTCTCACAATGTGACATTTTTTAACACATGAGCCACTTTTACAAGAGCTGTTTTCTCCAATGTCGGAGCAGGACGAGCGTTATTGTATTGTGTTTAAAATAGAACCCCTGGAGTAGGAATTTAATTACAGTTTAATTAGGCAAGACATGTCTTAATGTTACCGAGGATGTTTCAGCGCTCAGAGAAAACCAGAGTGAGCAAAATCTGACATTTGAAGTTCAGCAGAAAAGTCAATCAAGCTGGAGACTTCGGATTTTTCGCACCAGGACAAAACAAATCCAGATACCAGCAGCAAACATTTCCTACATACCATTGAAGACTGAATTATTAGCCCTCCTTAATTATTAGCCCCCCTAGATATTTGTTTATTAATGGAAAGATTTTTTCAACACACTTCTAAACATAATAGTTTTAATAACTCATTTCTAATTTTTTCTTTCTTTTATCTTTGCCGTGATGACAGCACATAATATTTGACTAGATATTTTTCAAGATACTAGTATTCAGCTTAAAGTGACATTTAAAGGCTTAACTAGGTTAATTATTGTAATTAGGCAAGTCATTGCATAATGATGGTTTGTTCTGTAGACAATCAAAAAAAATATGTACACTCACCGGCTACTTTATTAGGTACACCTGTCCAACTGCTTGTTATTGCAAATTTCTAATCAGCCAATCACATGGCAGCAACTCAATGCATTTAGGCATGTAGACATGCTCAAGACAATCTGCTGCAGCTCAAACCGAGCATCAGAATGGGGAAGAAAGGTGATTTAAGTGACTTTGAATGTTGCATGGTTGTTAGTGCCAGACATGCTGGCCTGAGCATTTCAGAAACTGCTGATACTAACTACTGGGATTTTCACACACAACCATCTCTAGGGTTTACAGAGAATCGTCCGAAAATAAGAAAATATCCAGTGAGCGGCAGTTCTGTGGGTGCAAATGCCTTGTTGATAAAATAGGTCAGAGGAGAATGGCCAGACTGGTTCCAGCTGATAGAAAGGCAACAGTAACTTAAATAACCACTCTTTACAACCAAGGTCTGCAGAAGAGCATCTCTGAATGCACAACACATCCAACCTTGAGGCGGATGGGCTACAGCAGCAGAAGACCACACCGGGTGCCAGTCCTGTCAGCTAAGAACAGGAAACTGAGGCTACAATTCACACACTCACCAAAATTGGACAATAGAAGATTGGAAAAACGTTGCCTGGTCTGATGAGTCTCGATTTCTGCTGCAACATTCGGGTGGTAGGGTCAGAATTTAGCGCCAACAACATGAAAGCATGGATCCATCCTGCCTTGTATTAACGATTCAGGCTGGTGGTGGTGGTGTAATGTGTGGAGGATATTTTCTTGGCACACTTTGGGCCCATTAGTACTAACTGAGCATCGTGTCAACGCCACAGTATTGTTGCTGACCATGTCCATTCCTTTATGACCCCAGTGTGCTCATCTTCTGATGGCTACTTCCAGCAGGATAACGCGCCATGTAATAAAGAGCTAATCATCTCAGACTGGTTTCTTGAACATGATAATGAATTCACTGTAATCAAATGGCCACCACAGTCACCAGATCTCATTCCAATAGAGCACCTTTAGGATGTGGTGGAACGGGAGATTCGCATCGTGGATGTGCAGCCGACAAATCTGCAGAAACTGCATGATGCTATCATATCAATACGCACGAAAATCTCTGAGGAATATTTCTAGTACCTTGTTGAATCTATGCCACAAAGGATTAAGGCAGTTCTGAACGCAAAAGTGGGTCCAACTCGGAACTAGTAAGGTGTACCTAATAAAGTGGCCAGTGAGTGTATATTCTTTCTCATAACCACTTGTCACAGCACCTTATAACCTGTATATTTACAGCATATCTGTACATACAACTCAACATCCAGATCTTTTTGACTAACTGCATCTCTGTTAAATGTTTAATGTTCATTGCCTTTTCTTTCTTGTATTTAATTTTGTGTTGTCACTCGTCACTTTATGTACACTGGAAGCTTCTGTTGCCAAAACAAATTCCTTGTGTGTGTGAAGCACACTTGGCAATAAAACTGAATCTGATTCTGATTCCTAAAGGGGGCTAATAATACTGACCTAAAATGTTTAAAAAATAAAAACTGTTTTTATTCTAGCTGAAATAAAATAAATAAGACTTTCTCCAGAAGAAAATATATTTTAGGTAATACTGTGAAAATGTCCTTGCTCTGTTGAACATCATTTGGGAAATATTTGAAAAAGGAAAAAATACATAATAATTTTGACTTCAACTGTATCTATGCGAAGATTATTTGGGGGGGATTTTCAGGGTTTATTAGCCATGGAGTTCGGCCCACTCTGTTTATGTACACTGTCGGAGCAGATCAGCCTGTATAATCAACGCTTATGAGCTGGTGGATTGTTGCTTTGCATCAATTCAGCGTTCTGCTCACTGACTGCTGTTTACGCTTCTTACACACATATACACACAGGTTTCATTATATAAGAGGCTTCTGGGTGAAGCCGGTTGTGATGAATTCATGCAAACATCTGCGGCGGATGATATACAAGATATAATTGAAAACAGATATTGGAGAATACAATATTAATCCGGTAAACACAAATAGCGTACATTTACTAAGTTATTTGAGTTAAATTGAGTAACTAAAGAAAAAAGTATGTTTTATTCTGTTTTAAAATGTATCGGATGAATAATATTGATAATTAATGATCTTTGAAGTGTGCAAATAATTGAAAATAACAGAATATACTATGTAAACTACATATAATTGAATAAAATATATATGACCATATGAATCAGTAAGTTATTTACTCGAGCTTCACTCTGACCTGACCTTATGAATGGGTGATTCATTTACTGGATATTTACTCTGACCTGACCATATGAATTGGTGAATCATGTGTTTGAGATTCACTCTGACATGACCTTATAAATCAGTGAGTTATTTACTCGAGCTTAACTCTGACATGATCATATGAATTGGTGAATTATTTACTGAGGATTTACTTAGACCTGACCATTTGAATCTGTGAATCATTTGCAGGGGATTCACTCTGGCCTGACCATATGAATCAGTAGATAATTAACTGGTGATTCACTCAGGCCTGACCATGTGAATCAGTAGATAATTTACTGGTGATTAACTCTGACCATATGAATCAGTGAGTCATTTACTGGAGATTCACTCAGATCTGACCATATGAATTAGTGAATCATTTACTAATGATTCAATCTGACCTGACCATATGAATCAGTGAGTCATTCACTGGAAATTCACTGACCTAACTATATGAATCTCTGAGTCAATTACTGGAGATTCCCTCTGACCTGACCATATAAATCAGTAGATAATTAACTGGTGATTCACTCTTGCCTGACCATATGAATCAGTAGATAATTTACTGGTGATTAACTCTGACCTGACCATATGAATCAGTGAGTTATATACTGGAGATTCACTCAGATCTGACCATATGAATTGGTGGATGATTTACTGTAGCTTCACTCTGACCTGAACATATGAATTGGTGAATCATTTACTGGTGATTCAATCTGACCTGACCATATGAATCAGTGAGTCATTTACTGGAAATTCACTGACCTAACCATATGAATCTCTGAGTCAATTACTGGAGATTCCCTCTGACCTGACCATGTGAATTAGTAAATAATTTACTGGTGATTCACTCTGACCTAACCATATACATTGGTGAATAATTTACTGGTGATTTACTCTGACCTGACCATATGAATCAGTGATTCATTTACTGAAGATTCACTCTGACCTATCCATCTGAATCTCTGAGTCAATTACAGGAAATTCACTCAGATCTGACTATATGAATTGGTGGATGATTTACTGGAGATTCACTCTGGCCTGACCATATGAATTGGTGAATAATTTACTGAGGATTTACTCAGACCTGAACATTTGAATCTGTGAATCATTTACTGGTGATTCACTCTGGCCGGACCATATGAATCAGTAGAAAATTTACTGGTGATTCACTCTGGCCTGACCATATGAATCAGTAGATAATTTACTGGTGATTAACGCTGACCTGACCATATGAATCAGTGAGTCGTTTACTGGAGATTCACTCAGATCTGACCATATGAATTGGTGGATTATTTACTGGAGATTGACTCTGGCCTGACCATATGAATTAGTAAATAATTTACTGAGGATTCACTCAGACCTGACCATTTGAATCTGTGAATCATTTACTGGTGATTCACTCTGACCTGACCTTATGAAATCAGTAGATAATTAACTGGTGATTCACTCTGACCTGACCATATGAATTAGTAGATAATTTACTGGTAATTCACTCTGACCTGACCATATGAATTGGTGAATCATTTACTGGAGATTCACTCAGACCTGACCATATAAATTGGTGGATGATTTACTGGAGATTCACTCTGACCTGACCATATGAATCAGTGAGTTATTTACTAGAGCTTCACTATTATCTCACCATAAACATTTACTGGAGATTTACTCTGACCTGACCATATGAATCAATTGATCATTTACTGAAGATTCACTCTTTCTCGACTTTTTCGAGATTAAACTTTCAACTTTTATGTTAAAATAAAGTTCAAACATTATTTTATTGGTCACAGTGCAGTCCTGAAATGCACTTCTGCAAAACTTAATTTAGATCTTGGTGGGTTTTTAAAAAAATTGGAACTCTCCCCAGATGCGAACAGAATCTCATCTTCTTCAGAAACAGGTGAATCGGGTATATCTGGCACCCGGCAATGTCCTTAATAAGACCTTAATTATGACGAGCGTCTGCCAGGATCTTTCCCTGATGGCTGGAAGACACTGCCAGTATAACAGACACACACTCATTACAAACAAAACAGCAGCTCAGATCCAGAAGCTCACTGCATTTCTAGACAGAGCACTTGCAGATAGAATGATAAAATGGGAGACAGAATGATAGACAGATTGATAGATGGAGGACAAATTCCAAATAGTGTTTTGCGCCCTTAAATTGTGCTTCGGGAAGTGTTTCTAACCAAAGGGAACATCTAAATCCCTTCACGAAGGGCCCTTTCAGAAGTCCATTACTAAAGGTTACAGGTGAATTTATCAGTCCTTGTGATTGATTTTTAAGCTTTGTGTGGCAGAAGAGTTTCAGATAATGTATAAACAGAATAATTCACGCTGTTTTGTTTTTGTTGCGATATATTGCACACATTTTCGTCATGCATTTCATATGAATTTTGCAGAAGTTTCATAGGTAAGAAATGTGTTTAATAATAGATATGTCACATAAATGTGACTAAACTGGCAGGATTCAAGACAACAGGGGACACAAATCCTATGTTTACCTATAAAATCATTATAAAAAAAAATATATAATATTTACAGCAATAATGAACAGATAAAAAAAAGGTGATTCAAAGTGATTCAATTTCATGCTGTTGTTGCTGCTGGTTGTTGTGTTAACATTACAGGTGAATATAAAATTATATGAATAATTATAAAAAAACATAGAATGAATACTTAAGAAAATAAACAAACATTTAAAAAAACAAACAAACAAAAGATACATCAAACGATTGAAAAATGAAAGAACAAATGAACTAACAAGTGACTGATGGAATAAACAAACAATTGGCTCACAACATGAACAAACACATTTTAAAAAAACAATTAAACAAACAGACAAACAATAAATATAATAAAAAATTTGAGATTGAATAAATGAACAGGCATTGCAATGATTAAACAAACAAACAATTAATAGAGGAACAGAATAAATGAACAAACAAAGAATAGAATAGAATAGATAAGAATAGAACAGAATAGAATAGAATAGAAGGAACAAACAAACATTCAACAGAACAACAGAATGAATGAATGAACGAACAACAGAATAAACAAAAGTCAACAACGACAACCTTAATGAACAAAACAACAAAATAATAAACAGGCAGAACAATAGAATTATTAAATGAACATTAATTCAAACAAACGAGTGAATGAAGAAACCGTCAACAGAACAACAGAATGAATTAACAAACAATAAAGCAAACAAACAAAATAAATTAACAAACAAACATACAAAAAAATTAACAAACATTTAACAGAACAACACATGAATAAACAAAAAAATAGAACAGACAAAAAAACAATTGACAAAACAAACAATAGATAGAACAACAGAAAGAATGAACAAACAATCAACACTACAATAGAATAAGAATGACCAAACATCCAACAACAAAAATAATCAAACAAAAGCAAAACAACAAATGAGCAGAATAACAGAATGAATGAACAAACAAACAAACAAACAACAGAGTGAACGAACAGCAAATGAATGAACAAAAAATAAGATGAACAAAACAATCTATTGACAAAACAAACGAACAATAGAACCAACAAACAAGCATGCAAGACATAACAACAGAAAGAATGAACAAAATTTGAATTAAGAAACAACAATAGACAGAACAAGAAAAAAAACGAACAAACAAACAATTGATAAACCAACAGAATAAATGTCAACAACAGAATGAATGAACAAAGAATAGTGCATGCAAACAGTCGACAGAACAAAGGAATGAACAAACTATCAGCAGAACAACAGAATGAATGAA
>CAIGQZ010035066.1:4107847-4119165 GCA_903798205.1 Danio tinwini
TATAATATAATATAATATAATATAATATAATATAATATAATATAATACTACAGATGACAAGCACCAAATGTGGATTTAAAAAAATACAAACAAAAAAATAAAATAAAATAAAATAAAATAAAATAAAATAAAATAAAATAAATAAAATAAAACAATCACTAAAAAGAAAAAAAGATATTAAAAACTGACCTGGGACTCTACAGAAGACAAGCACATAATGTGATTTTAAAATATAATCAAGTAAAATAATAAAGTGCTACAGTGCTGTTAGTTAGTACCTGCGAGTACAGCCACAAAAGAACTAAATGGTTTTATTTCATAATAATCCATTATTATGCATCTTACACACAAAAGATGTACTTTAATGGGTTGCCAGCCCTGATAAATGCTTTATGGTGTCTGTAATTTTTGCATGTGCCTCAAAAAGTCCAAATTATTTCCTGTTGAAATCAACAGAATGCCTCAAATACTGCTAATGGAGCTGAACTCGAAATGAACCCAGAAAATCTCTTAAACCCCCATACTTTCCAAGCCAATTCCTGTTTCTTCATCCTGCAGTTTCTGTCTCCCATCCCCAAATATTGAAATAAATGTTTTATATATTTGAGCAGATTTGAATGACATAATGCCAAAACTACTCGTTACCTAACAGAATAGGTACAACCAGGGTGCAAATTACAAGAGGTTTCGGGATGTTTGACCCCCCTAATAAACACCCAAGGATGTCAAAATAAGATGTGTTGGGGATCTGCTCTTTTAAAAGTGAAAAATAGTTTGCAATGATCTCGGTCTTAAATAATAACGATAATAATAATAATAATTTAATGCTTAAAAGCTATATTGTTAAACATTAAAAAGAACATTAATGAACATCATTCTGCCTCCTCAGTGGACGTCCGATGTGCACATGTTGGACATGTTTTTGCTTAGTGGGGCATTTGGCCGCCCATATAATGGTTCATACCATTGTAGAGCATGACTGTGAAAAAAAAATTAAGCCAGTTCAACAAAAATAAAACCTAATCCTACTTTCCTTTTGTTTGTTTTTTACTTGTTTGTAAAACAGCAGTTCTACAGACTTAAAAAAAAGTTGTGATACAGTGATACAAAAAATAGTTTAGTTGAGTCAGCTTAAAGAGCACCTAGGTTACCCCTTTTTCCAGATTTATTATAAGTCTTTTGTGTCCCCAGAATGTGTCTGTAAAGTTTCAGCTCAAAAAACCCATCAGATTATTTATTATAGCTTTCACTAGTTTGTGTTTTATACAAGTGTGTTGCATGCCTGCTTTTGAGTGAAGGTCTCGGCCATTAGATCACCCCCTGAGGGCTGGCTGCAGTCATAAAGCCCACCTCCTCCGTGTTAATGAAGGAGACATGAGACCAAATAAAAAAAATAATTACACTTGCAATAAAATGTTCCGAAAGATGGTTCTGGTCAGTTAAGGCACTGGTTATCAGCTGATATAGGTGCAGATCTTTACTTTTGTAAAGAGTATGTTATGAGCAGTAATTTAATGCTGGGCGTGTCATCGTGATTGACAGCTGTGATTGACAGCTTCTGAAAGCAGATGTCGGAGCTTCGGCAGGAGACTGTTAAGTGTTATTTTTCCATTTCTGGTCATTTTTTTACCATGATAAAATGAGTTGCTCAGCAGTAAACTATAGTTTCTGACATACAGGATGTGGTGGAACACTGTTTATTCGGTAAGGTCAGGGCTTTATCACTTTGCTGATACACACCTGTAATATAGTTCGTTGTTGTGTGGAAGAAGAAGACAGGGTCGGCGATATAAGGTAAGTAATTGCCTTTTTATTTTTAAATAATCACACCCCAAGTGTAGCTGTGCGGGTGTGTGTGTATGTGTGTGTTCTCTCCTCTCCCGGCTGCTCCTTCTCCTCTCCTTTAAGAAGGGTGTCTCTCCGGCCCAATCACTAGAATAAACAGGTGTTATTTATTATTTCTGATTGGCCTGCTGACTAGCCGCCGGGCTCTGAGCATGCTCTCCCCTCTCATTGGGTGTTCGATCATGCTTACCTCTCCACAACACCTAATCACCCACATAGCAAAATACACTCTCGCCTGCTGGAGACCTACCCCTCGGTCCGACTCCATCTGCTGTAGGCTACCTACTTGCGCACATTACTCGTGGGCCAATCTGGCTCAAATGTGGCAGCATCGGCTTGCTAACAGCCGCCGCATCTGGCCTGATTGACTCGAGCAGTGACTCCATGGGCATCCGGCCTCAGTGAAAAGGGCCAGATGCGGCGGCCGTTAGAGAGCATTCGAGCCGGATCGGCCCGCGAGTAATGTGCGCATTGTTAACCTTTGTTATAAAAAAACTCACCTTTATTAACGTTATTACAACCATTTGTGTTGATAAAACAGCAAATGCAGGCTACTATGTAAACGCAAAGTGTACATTAGCGAGCCTTTGTTACGCCACATTCACACGGGGCGTTAGCTTCAACGCTTCCCATTCACTTTGAATGGGTGACGTCAGGCGTTACCGAACTGCATTGTGGATCCGTTGGCGTGCTTCATGGTGTTGCTTGCTGCAAAAGTGCTTGCTTAACTTTTCAAGCGGCGATGGAAGACTCAGCCAATAAGATCGCTGTATGCAAATGCACCAGCTCAGACAGTGGCCTATTGCTGACTAATTTCATTGGCTGACGCTGCTATGATGATCGCGTCAGCCTTAGCTTCAGACACGCCCTCTGTCAAGCGTTGACGCTGAAGCCCCGTGTGAATAGGGCGTTATAGTGCAGACACCAGCGGTCAAGAAGTTTGGGGAGCGTGGTTGATTTGATGTACAATCGTTAGGTTGGAAGTTCGAATCCGCAGCTCCTCCTCCATTTTCTTTTGTGACAGTTTGTGCCCATCACTTGGTGATTTTTCCTTTACAGCGTTTAATGGAAAATGACGATGTCGCGACGTGCTTATTTTATACAGTCATTGGTTTTATAGCTCTCAACAGATTTTTGCTATTTTTGTGTACTGGGCCTTTAAGGCTAGTCCTCCCCGCCCACCGTTCCCACGTGCCTGTCAGCGTGCCTCAGTCTCCGCCCTCGGCTGCCTCAGACAACTGACAGACATAAAGGAAGCAGATCTCGCAGAACATTTGTGACAAAAACTACAGTAAGAGCTTTACCAATGAGTATTTGATGCAGTTGTTGTGGAGCTGCAGGATGAGTCACACACAATGTCGTTACAAAGTTCACGCACACACACAGACACACACACACAGCGCAGACACACACGCACATACATACAGCGCGCGCGTTTAGCTTTGCACTGTCTTTGCACGCAAATGTGACAGAATACAGGTTAATATCCACTGCTGTATGGATATCTGTTACGTAAATGTACAAAATAAACCTGATTTAACGTCCGCAAACCAGGATTGAAGCGTCTTTTTTTATAATTGTTCTGACACGCGGCTGTGTTGAAGTAAAGCTTAAGTAAATGGCTGTAATTCATTACACAGATGCACTGTTTTAAAACATTTTAAACTTGTAAAACTCACTCTTGATCACATTTGATGATGATTGATGATCCTAGCAAACTGAACAGACTTTTATTTACAGTTGCTTAGTGTGCGCACGTCCTGGTCCTGTGTCTGGTTGATATGATTATACTTGTTACTATGGAGACATGTTAATTCACAGCTGTCAATCAATTCGGTGGGCGGTGGACGCACTCCTACGTCAAGTTGCGGTCGGTCTCAAAACCGCTCCAATTGGTCCACCGTTTTTATGTTGTTAAATAAAAAAATAAAAAAGCACTGGGTGTGTTTATACACTCCAATATGACGGTCTATACACTATACCTACACATATGTCTGTCCAAACAGCTTGAAAAGTAGATTTTTCATCATAGGTGCCCTTTAAGATTATTAGTTTTCTGAATGTGTAACTCTTCTATAACAAATCTTTGTTTCTCTGCAGAACTTAAATCTCAAAAGTTGAGTAAACAACAAAACAAACAGAAAGTAGAATTGTTTTTTGTTGTTGTTGTTGGACTGACATCAATAATTAGTTAGTTACACCAACTTAGAAACTGCAATAACAGGCAAACACTTAAAAGCTTGAGTTTTTCTTCTTGTTTTTTATTTTTCCAGAACGTCTGCATTATGATTCTCCTCTAATGAGTTATGAACAAACTGAGCCAAATAAAAATCACCCAAACATCAATCATCTGCATCTCTATTTCACCAGAACGCCATAAACACAGACAAGTGGCGATAAAAACGCATGCAGACGAGACCAGGAGCGAAAACCAGACAGTGACTGAAGAATAATGAGAAAGTTTTGGTGCGAAAATTGAACTTTTTGACACACGACGGCTTTGGATACGGTCAATGAAGCTCCCGCAGATAAATAAATCAGCAGAGGAAATATCAGTAAACTTGTGTTTTTCACTCTGACATGACTTTAATGAGGGCGTTTATGAAACACTTAGGGGAAATTTAGCAGTTTGGATCCGTTCAGTAATGAGGTCGCCTGTGCAGGTTTGTGTAGGCTAATGCAGGTGACCAGCGTTGCCTAGCGACTGACGGGAGAAACCAAAGCCTGGCGAGCAGGTGTGAACAAACATTTGACTGTAAGACAACATTATAGAGAGGATTATTATTTAATATCAGTTACTGGTTATGGTGTCAGCATTGATGCCATTAGAACAGATGACCTTTTTTTTTTTTTTTTTTTTGCCTTACTGATTATGTCTGAGATTTCCTCTGACTTTCTGAAAAAAAAAGATCCATAAATGAAACATGCTAAAATATATTATCAAAATGATTTTTTTAAATTTATGTAAATATTGTACATATGAATAATAACATTTCTATGTTAATATGATCTATTTTTCCTACTGATTCTGTCTCAGATTTCAAGAAAAACAAAAGATCAATAAATGAAACATGCTGAAATACATTAGTTATGTAAATATTGTACACATAAATAAAAACATCTCTATGTTATTATAGTCTATTTTTCCTACTGATTCTGTCTCATATTTCATATCTGACTTTCAGGTTAGGCTTGGGCGGTAATACGGTAATATGGCTCACCGCGGGATCTGAAAATAGCAACGGTATCAGTTTCAAATACCGTTATACCGTCTTAAAAAACAATGCACTTACATAGGAGACAAGAATTAAATTTGATTTATTTAATGCCTAAAAATGTGCATGCGTGGTTGTCATCACGGGACAGCGTGGATGAGAAAGAGAGAGGTGAGGAAAGATGGCGAATCACCCCCCAAGTGATCTGGTCTCGAAAAAAAAAAAAACTCTGTAGTTTGGCCGTATTTGGGGTTTTGCCAGAATGAGAAGGGAGAGGCGGTAAATACAGATGAGGCAAAATGCAAATTCTGCAACAAAACGGTGACCACAAACCTAAGGTCGCATATACGGTACTCAGTTTCTGAATGGTTTAGGCAGCAGTCTGGTGATGCTGTCTGAGCCTTACAACATCATTTAACGGTAATACCATATACCGAGGTAAAATAGGGAGGAAGTTTGACGGTGTAAAAATTTGGATACAGCCCAAGCCTATTTCTGGTCAAATAAATAAATAAATAAACTCCATATACGCAACTAGAAAGAAATGATTAAAACATGCTGAAATAAATTAACAAACATGATTTTTTTTTAAATAATCTTAATACACACTCATTCATTTTCTTTCCAGTGATGGGCAAACTTGATCCTAAAGGGCCGGTGTCCATGCAGACTTTTGCTCCAACACTAGTCAAACACACCTTTACAAACTAATCAGTGTCTTCAAGATCACTAGAAAGCTGCAGGCAGGTGTGTTTGATTAGGGTTGGAGCAAAAGTCTGCAGGGACACCGGCCCTCCAGGATCAAGTTTGCCCATCCCTGGCTTAGACCCTTTATTTGTCAGGGGTCACCACAGTGGAATTAACCGCCAACTTATCCAGTATGTTTTTTTGCAGCGGATGTCCTTCCAGCCTTCCAGCAACTCAGTACTGGGAAATGCCCATACACTCCTGCATTCACACATAAACACTATGGCCAATTTAGCTTAGTCAATTCACCTGTACCGCATGCACCTGGAGGAAACCCACATCAACACCGGGAGAGCATTGCAAACTCCACACAGAAATGCCAACTGACCCTGCCGGGACTCGAACCAGCGATGTTCTTGCTGTTTGGCGACAGTGCTAACCACTGAGCCACCGTGTCACCCCATAATCCCCATAATAATGTAAATAAAACATGTCTATTTTAATACGATCCTATTTTATGTCTTAAATGACTGTGTCAGAGATTTAATATCTGACTCCATATATGCAACAATAAAAAATGAACTATTAAAACATGGGAAAAAATTTATTTAAATGATTTTCGGAAAATTTATCTGATTATTGCATATGTAAATAAAAACATCTCTTAATATGATTTTAAAACATATAATATAGTAATGTATTATTTTTTTCCTAAAGTTGGTTGCATTTACCACAGGTTTTCCATTATTAATTTAAAATAAAATACTTTACTAATACTAATATTAATTGTATGTTGTTATATGTTAATCGTTTAATTTTGATGCATAGCTTTTAAATATTGTAAATGTAAATAATTTGATGAATGGCATGGCCTCATTTACAGGGCAGGGGCGTCAGCTTCAACGCTTCCCATTCACTTTGAATGAGTGACGACAGGCATTGCCAAACTGCATTGTGGATCCGTCGGCGTCGATCACTACAGAAGTTGGGACTTTCTCAACTTTTCAAATGCCAACGAAAGGGCCAGCCAATCAGATCGCTGTATACAAATACACCAGCTCAGACAGTAGCCGATTGCTGACTAATTTCATTGGCTGACGCTGCTATGACAATCGCGTCAGCCTCAGCTTCAGACACGCCCTCTGTTAAGCGTTGACGCTGAAGCGCTGTGTGAATGGGGTGTTACAGATTGTACCAATCACCTGAGGACCGAGGGAAGGGGTTGAAATTCTCCCGTATTTCAGACCCACCTCCCGGTTTGTCATTTCTCCTGGAAAACTCCCGGGAAAAACGGGAGTGTTGGCAGGTATGATTAATAACCTCATGTGGAACTGAATCTGTCTCATTTTGACATCTGATACTGTCCACCGGAGGTCGCTTTTGGGTCACGAATTGATGCTTTCAGAGCCTTTTTGAATGAATGAATGAAATATGCTGTTTTGCAACAAGACAACCCGGAGTACTGAATTATAATTGGCTAAACTGGCATTGTGCAGGTTAAATTTACCTAAACAAAGACAGCGTTCCGGCACGGAAAAAACATTTTCAAAGCAGAATATCTGACTTCAGCATTATTTTTCAGTTAAACAAATATGTTGACTTAGGATGTTTCTTAAATATCTGCACTCATATTATGGTATTTTTATGCTTTAGAAGAGTCAAAAACTTACATGCAGCACCTTTAAGTATTCATGCAAATACAAAGTCAATGCGAAAGTGTGACTGTACTGTGGGTGAATTTTTGCTGGGTGGCAGGAATGACGTATGAATTCGGCTCAAAGCGTATGTTTACATGGACACCAATACTCTAATTTTAATACAATTAAGACAATGCTCTGATTAAAAGTTAACCATGGAAACAGCGATTTTAGATGACCTTAATCTGACTAAAGTCTAAACAGAAATCAAATTAAGACATGGAATATGCCAATGAGGGCAGCACGGTAGCTCAGTGGTTAGCACTGTCGCCTCACAGCAATAAGGTCACTGGTTTGTGTCTCGGCTGGGCCAGTTGGTATTTCTGTGTGAAGTTTGCATGTTCTTCCCGTGTTGACGTGGGCTTCCTCCAGGTGCTCCGGTTTCCCCCACAGTCCAAATACATGCGCTATAGATGAAATAAATAAACTAAATCGGCCATAGTTTACGAGTGTGTGGTTAGGGTCAACAGCCATTTTTTTGTCTGTTTCCCAACCCTTTTCCTAAAGGCACACCAACAGTACACATTTTCAGCCTCTCCCTGATCAAACACACCTGAATCAACTCATCAGAACATTAGAAGAGACCACAAAACCTGAAGTGAATGGTTCAAATAAGGGAGACATCCAAAATATATACTGTTGGTGTGCCTTCAGGAACAGGGTTGGGAAACACTGCTCTATACTGCTGTATGAATGTCAAACAAAAACTGCATTAGTGTGACCGAACAGAAGCTGCGATCTATCAACATCACTGGGCCTGATCACAGAACAACTTTTATTTTAAGAGCTCCTCAGACAGTAAGTGTTCCCACTCTGATGAAAACCTACATTTAATTAAGTGCTTAAATATTCAATTAGCCCTTTCATTACTTCAGAGAGAGGCTCGGTGGCGTCTGCGAGTGACTCCGTGTGTCTGCGCTTCAGAGATAGCTTCCAGTCGGCTCTGTTCTGAAGCTCACGCCTTTCTTCATTCGCTCTGCTTTGTCTTTGGCCGCTGATATCCGCTTTTGCTGATATATCCCACTCTGCTCTTATGAAAGCGATACATGAGTCAAACCAGCGTGTCAGACTTGGGATTTGGCAAACGCTTCCGACCCGAACCAGACACTTTCTTCTGCAAATGAGTCGATGTCAGCGCGCTGGTTCACAGAGTTTTGACTGTACAAATAAACACTAATGCTCATTCTCAACCTCAAAAGGAGCATTTGAGTGAAAATAGTTTTTTTCTTTTTTGAATATTTCCTAAATGGATGTTTAACAGTGCAAGGAATGTTTCACAGTATTTCCTATAATATTTTTTCTTCTGGACAAAGTCTTATTTGTTTTATTTCGGCTAGAATAAAAACAGTTTTACATTTTTTAAACCATTTAAAGGTCAATATTATTAGTCCCCTAAAGGGCCACGAAACACCAAAACACATTTTTTGAGCTGTTGACAGTCATATTTGTGTCCTACGCTGCTATAAACACTATGAGGACACATATATTTCACTAAAAAGTGAAAATTGGTTGTTTTTGCGTTATTTTGAGCAAATTCGTTCTTCTGGTTTGAAAGTAATTTTTGAAGCTGCGTCACGGCGATTAGATACTTGCTTGTAGTCCAGCGCGAAGAGTGGCTGTCTGTACCTGCGAGTGCATTGTGACATCTCTGAGTGTGCAGCATTAATTCATGAGAAAGACTTGGTTCAAACCAATCAGCGCACTCTATTGTGTATGTGGCGCAACTTCATTAATATGCATGATAGCCTTGGAAACTGTTTACCTGTTACAGTGTTCAGACGACAGAGAGACGCCACATTGTGTTGCCAAAACAAGTGACAGAACTAGAATTTGGAGACATAGGTCGTCGGTGTTGCATTTATTAGTGTGCTGCAACGAAGGTTTTGTTTTCATTTTCCCTCAATGACAGCACTGCTGGACTCGCGTGTGGATTACAGCGCACGCGACACGCAACAGAAATGCGCTTGTAAGGAAAATTTTTACCCAACAGCTTTTCGCATCTGGAAATGATGAAATCCGGATTTGCCACTCGTCTCCTTTTTAAAAAAAAGACACGGCTCCAGTTTGTGTTGATTGTCCTGTCTTGACAGATTTTGATAAATGTGTGCAGTGCAGTGCCCTTTCATTAACCCAGATGGCAAAGTTACTTTGTATCGTCAGTTTTTGAAGACATACCATAGTTGCCGCATTTTGTGACAGGATAGTGTATACACACACGGCTTTCTGACGTTACCTACCGAGAGCATAAGTTACAGAGAAATGTGGAGAATTTTTTTCTCCCATTCGCCGTGCGGTATCAAATTAAAACCATTAAAACTCTACTCTTCCAGCAGTTCCTCGCTGTCAATATCTCGTTTGTCACGGGCGACATGCATGAAATGTTCCTGAATAAAAAGTTAAAGTGCCAAACTTCAGTTAAAGTTGATAAATTAATAATTTGGCAAGTAATTCGATTACTGATGTCCATGTAAACAGTCACTCTCTTTCTCCCCTGCGTCTGCGTGCCCAAATGGAAACTCCCATTTTTATGCAAATTCTTCCCTCTTTTCCTCCCCCGACACTTCCACCTAAACAGAGCTGGACATGCCCATTTTCCTGACTTTTTCCAAACTAGAGGTGTGAAAACACCCTGCTGAGACAGGGGGGTTTCATGGCCCTTTAAGCAATATTTGTTTTGGATTGTCTACAGAACACACCACTGTCATACAATGACTTGCCTAATTACACCAACTTGCCTAATTAACCTAATTAAGTGGGGGAAACAAGTATTAAACACGTCACCATTTTTCTCAAAAAAAAATTTTCTAGGTGCTGTTGACTTGAAATTGTCTCTGGATGTTGGTAACAACCAAAGAAATACACATATGCAAACAAAACAAAACTAGTGACATTATCTGTAATCAAATTAAATGACACAGAGAAAAAGTATTGAACACATGAAGAAAGGAAGGTGTATAAAGGCATGTAAAGCCCAGACAGCAGCTGAAATCTCTCAGGAGTTCTTCAGCAACCCTCTGCCCTTCATCATTGTAAATGAATATCAGCTGCTTCAGTTCAACATCTACATTAGCAGGATGATGAAGATAAAACCAGTGTGAACATTTCAGCAAGATATTAATCCAAAACACAGCCAAGGAAAGTCTCAAATGGTTCCAGAGAAAAAAAATCAAGGGCAATATTTGTTTTGATTATCTTGCAGAACAAACCATCATTATACAATGACTTGCCTAATTACTCTAACTTGCCTATTTAACCTAGTTACACCTTTAAATGTCACTTCAAGCTGAATACTAGCATGTTGAATAATATCTAGTCAAATATTATGTGCTGTCATCATGGCAAAGATAAAAGAAATCAGTTATTAGAAATGAGTTAAGACTATTATGTTAAGAAATGTGTTGAAAAAATATCTCTGTTTATCAGAAATTTAAGAGGAGGGCTAATAATCTGACTTCAACTGTATAAGGCAAAAGTGCATCCAATTAGTGCTAGTAGAACTAGAGATGCCCATTATGTAATATATTTTAATTATTAGTCAAAATTATAACACTTCTTGACCAATTATGATCATTTTATTCTGTCAATATCAAGTTACACCTCATGTAATAAAAAATATATGTTGACATAATAAATATATTGAATAATCATTTTGAAATAACATTTAAATATAATTAAAGAACATACTTAAAAACTACAAATGAAACTTTAAAATTAAGTATAAATCAAAATAAGCAGTCTAACAAAACCAATGCATACTTTTTTATGTACTAACTTTGAATTGTATTTCATATAGACAATAACATAAATAATTTAATAAAATAAAACTTTAAAAATGAATAAAAAATAAATTAAGCCGTATAACAAAATCAAAGTG
>CAIGQZ010035066.1:4143259-4156122 GCA_903798205.1 Danio tinwini
ATTATTATTATTATTATTATTATTATTATTATTATTATTATTATTATAGAAGCCAGATAGAAAATGCTATTAAATTATTAAACAAAAAAACAAATGTTTTATTTAGAAGTGGACAATAATTCTATTCTAATGTGAAGTCATCTGGGAAAGACGACGCGTGATATTTAACATATGTTAATTTATTCTCTATTACAGAAATTCAGACATTATTAATATGCAATCTGTAACCAGTCCTTCCCATTAAAGCCAACTAGGAAATGTTTAATTTTAATAATTCATTCACAGTCTGACGAGCAGAAATCTGTCTTTAATTAGTGTTATTTCCACCGAATATGAAAATGAGCTTTAAAACACACTGGAGAAAGTTCCTTAATTTGAAGGTGTGTTTTGCTAATGTGTTAAAGGTATATTGCTCTAAAAATAATGTGTATATAGCATAGACATTATACGCATATATATTTATATTATATTAATATTTGCAAACACTGGTTATTTAAAATATATACGTATATATATATATATATATATATATATATATATATATATATATATATATATATATGCAATACAAAAGAATCAGCTACCTAATCACATTTCTTAACAATTAATGCCAGTTTGTTTTATTATTTATTAGTTTAAATTGACACAAGGGCTGGTTTAAATGATACTTTCAGTCGTCGTTCAGTGAATTTGACGTGCAGTAATGGCCACTATCAGCACACAGATGCTGTCAGATTCACTATTTTTTATTTATTTATTTTTGTCATGTTTCGATGTGTTTTTCATCTCAGATGTCGGTCCGCGAGCACATCACAGATGAGTAAATGTCTGCCGTTTAATCCTCCTGTCAGACAGTTCTGATGGATGCCTCGTGTTTTTTCACACTGAGATCCAGCGGCCGCCGCTTCATCTGATCTAAACGCGCAATCCCATGATTCCCTGCTGACACAAACATGGAAAACAGCTTCCAGTTCACATGTATGAGTTCAGGACACACATGTTCAGACCATGAACACACTGCTTTTTTATACACCGCTCCGTTTCTGTAGTGTTTTATGTCGGTCTTATGTATCGAAATCATCATATTTATAATTTGTTTCTTTTGTTTTAAATGGGAGATTTATTTTGTTGCAATTTTTTTATGAATGTGTGTCTAGATTTTAATAATAAGACTTTTTTAAACAGTTTTCTCTCATAAACTTTCACTTCAGCAGCTTTTATATACTCTGAACGATATTATTTTTTATCGTTTTTTCTTTGTTCATACATAATTCGTTTGATTATACAAAAGTGAAGTCTTCTTATCTGAGTGAATCAGTCATTTTGAGCAAATCATTTGAATGAATCACTCAGTTAAGTCTCTTGCTTCTTTTCTAAATGAATCAATCATTTTGATTGAATCGTTTAAATCAATCAGTTAAATTTCTCATTTTTTAAATGAATCAGCCATTTTGAAGAGCGAATAATTTAAATGAATCATTTTACATTTTTCGCTTCTAAATAAATCAGCCATTTTGAATGAATCATTTAAATCAATCGTTTATTTACATTTCTTTTTTCTAAATGAATTAGCCATTTTAAATGAATCATTTAAATCAATCACTCAGTTAAGTCTATTATTTTTATTAAAATAATCAGCAGTTTTAATGAATCATTTGCCGGGATCACTCAGTAAAATCTATTGCTTCTTTTTTTAAATAAATCAACCATGTTGAATGAATCATTTGAATGAATCCTTCTGTAAAGCGTGTCTTTTTTTCTAAACAAATCAGCCATTTTGAATTAATCATTTGAATGAATCAATCTCTTACATCTTTTCTAAATGAATCAGCCATTTTAAGTAAATCATTTGAATCATTTTAAATTCTTCACTTTCGCCAATTGGTGAAGTTTTTTCCTCGCCGCTGTCGCCACTGGCTTGCATGGTTCGGGATCTGTAGAGCTGCGCATCGATGGAATTGCTCCTCAGTGTTTGGACTCTCAGTAGTGATTATTAAACCACACTGAACTGAGCTAAACTAAACTGAACTTAAACACTGAAAACTGAACTGACACTTTTCAATTCACTATAAACTTCCATGTGAAGCTGCTTTGACACAATCTACATTGTATAAGCGCTATACAAATAAAGATGAATTGAATTGAATTGAATGAATCACACAGTTTAATCTCTTTTTTTAACAAATTAGCCATTTTGAATTAATCATTTAAATGAATCACTCAGTGAAGTCTTATTTTCTAAATTAATTAGCCATTTTAATTAATCATTTTACTAAATCACTCTTCTCATGCTCCTTTTCTAAATAAATCAGCTGTTTTGAATGAATTATTTTAATGAATCACTCAGTAAAATCTATTGTTTCTTTTCTAAATAAATCAGCCATTTTGAATGAATATTTTAAACAAATCCCTCATTTTAATATCTTGCTTTTGTTACTAAATGAATCAGCCATTTTGAACAAATCATTTGAATGAATCACCCGGTTACGTTTCTTTCAAATTAGTGCACATTTAATGAAATAAAGCCCACTTTCATATTTAAACAACATTTAAAAAAACTTATAAAACAAAAATAATGTTTACGATTCTGTAACAAATCAACTGGGGAAGTATGATTATAAATAAATTATTTATTTATTTATTCATTCATTCATTCATTCATTCATTCATTCATTCATTCATTCATTCAATCAGTCATTTAGGGGGTGAGAAGGGCATCAGAACAGTATTCCCAGTTTCAGAACCAAAACTACAGGTATGAATATACAGCAATAACACATTCACCCAAAAAATAAATAAATAAACGTGACAGGACAAGCCATCTAAATCAAATTAGCCACCGCAAAATAATGACTAACCTCACAAACCAACCCGAGCACTTCTTTTGGAGCCCAAATGTAATTCTGTGTCTCATCTCATTATCTGCTATCGCCGTTAACTTTATGATTTTCAATTTCTCCTTTTCATGCTTCATTTCCCCTAATTCTGCCGTGTGTTTCCCCCTGATAAGAGCCGCATATACTCTAATTGACACCAGAGATAAAGTACGGAAGAACAGCAACTAAACTGTCAGTTTATTCCCCAAATGTCTAAGGTTTAAGTTCTAAAAGTGTTCCCGCAGTTCGTCTGGAAGCGTTTCAAGGATTTAAAGGGCATTGGGGTGTTGTAAGGAGTTGTTGTAATAGTGGAAGCATTTGGGACTTATTTGCGGTTTATTTCCATTCATAAACAACTGAAGATTTACACATTTTCCCCTTCAAAGTTCATCTGTAATGTTGTCTTGCTTGGGTCTTTAAGATTTAACTTAGTGATTTATTTAAATGATTTGTTTGAAAGGCTCATTCATTTCGAAAAATAATTAAGAGACTTAGCTTAGTGATTCATTCAAATGATTTGTTCAAAATGACTGATTTGTTTAAAAAAAGCAAATGACTTAACTGAAAAATTCATTTAAATTCTTAATTTATATAGCCAATTCTAGCCAATAACTGAGTGACTCATTAAAATTATTTATTCAAAATGGATGATTAATTTCAAAATGAAGCAAGAGTGATTAATTAAAATGATTTGTTCAAAACGGCTGATTCGTTTAGAAAGGAAGCAAGAAACTTAACTGAGTGATTCATATGATTTGTTCAAAATGGCTAATTCGTTAAGGAAGCAAGAGACATGCAAGAGTGATTCATTCACGCAATTTGTCCAAAGCAGATGATTAATAAAAAAAAAAATACAAGAGACTTAAGAGTGATTCATTCAAGTTTTTTGTTCAAAACAGATGATTCATTTTAAAAGATACAAGAGACTTAAGAGTGAATCATTCAAGTTTTTTTGTTCAAAACAGATGATTCATTTTAAAAAGATACAAGAGACTTAAAAGTGATTCATTCAAGTTATTTGTTCAAAACAGATGATTCATTTTAAAAGATACAAGAAACTTAAGAGTGATTCATTCAAGTTATTTGTTCAAAACAGATGATTAACTTTAAAAAGATACAAGAGACTTAACTGGGTGATTCATTCAAATTATTCATTCAAAACTGCTGACTCGTTTAGAAAAGTAGTAAGATACTTAACTGTGTGATTCTTTCAAATGATTCATTCAAAACAGCTGATTCGTTTTGAAAACAACAAGAGACTTAACAGTGATTCATTCAACTGATTTGTTTAAAATCACTTATTTGTTCAGGAAGGAAGAGACTTAACTGAGTGATTAATTCAAATGATTCATCCAAAATGGCTGATTCATTTAGAAAAGAAGCAAGATACTTAACTGATTGATTCATTTAAATGATTCATTTAAAACTGCTGACTCGTTTAGAAAAGAAGAGACCCAACTGTGTGATTCTTTCAAATGATTAATTCAAAACAGCTGACTCATTTAGAAAAGAACAAGAGACTTAACAGTGATTCATTCAACTGATTTGTTCAAAATCCCTGATTTGTTTAGGAAGGAAGTAAGAGACTTAACTGAGTGATTTATTGCAATTATTTGTACAAAATGGCTGATTAATTTTGAAAACATCAAGAGACTTCACTGAGTGATTAATTCAAACGATTCATTCAAAATGGCTGATTCATTTAAAAAGGAACAAGAGAATTAACTGAGTGATTCCTATTAGAATTGAGTGAGCTGACGTGAATCCAGTCATTGAATCTCCAAACTATTAAAATTGAGTGAACTGTTTACACTGGAAAAAAAAAATAATAATAAATAAATAAATAACTGTGTGATTCATTTAAATGATTCATATAATACTGCTGACTCGTGATTCATTCAAATGATTTGTTCAAAAAGGCTGATTCGTTTAGAAAGGAACAAGAGACTTAACTAAGTGATTTATTCAAATGATTCATCCAAAAGTTTGACACCCAGTGGTTGAACTAGGTATTGCACTCCTGGATCAAAACAAAAGCAAGCGCGGGTTGCCAGATTGAGTACAGGAGCGAGTGATTTAAACTGTGTTCTAAATAAAAGCAACGACACGCGATAGAGGGAATATTTTCCATATTAAAAGGAGTTTTGGTTCTAACCAACACCTCAAATTGATATATTAGAAACTGCTTCTATTTCTTACAGCTGAACATTTGAAACCTATGACAGTGATCACCTCAGGTAAACCTTGTGTGCTTTATTCAGTGCTAAATGCTAACAATGTGGGTTTGAATGCCATTTTACATGACATGTATTTCTATATACTAAAAGCAGCAGCAGATAGTTCACCTCAGATCTTGACAATACAATAAACTCTTTGAAATTAAACTTTAGAACTAAACACATGAGTGATTCAGCATCTACATTTAATGATGTTAAAAAGGGTTAATATGTATTAAATAGATTACAAACCTTACCGTTTTGTGAGTGAGTGCATATTCTGTGCTTCTGAATGGCTGTATTTACACTTTTGTTGTGTTTCGTTTGGTGCAAACAGCCAAATTGCTCATCACTGCGTATCTCGTCTCAAAGCGTGTTGTTAGGATATGCGGTTACAATGTAACCTGCTCACCTAATGTTTACATACGTAATATTTATATCATTTGCTAATTAATAACTTCATGTGGAACTGAATCTGTCTCATTTCGACGTCTGAAACTGTCTATTTCGGTCATGGACGCATGCTTTTAGGGTCTTTCTGAATGAATGAATGAAATTTCCAACAAGGCAACCCGGGGTGCTAAAATATAATTGGCTAAATTGGCATTGTGCAGGTTAAATTTACCTGAACAAAGAAAAAAACATTTTCAAAGCAGAATATCTGACTTCAGCACTGTTTTTCAGTACAACAAGTATGTTCACTTAGGATGTTTCTTAAATATCTGAACACAAATTATGACATTTTTATGCTTTAGAAGAGTCAAAAACTTACATACAGCACCTTTAAAGTCATTAATTCACTACTATTTCAAAATTGTGACTGAGGTTCTTTAAATAGTAAAAGGGAGATATGCATGCAATGTGATGATGCTTTTTTCAGTCATTTGCAGAATTACAGTTTGCATGATCAGCAGTTAATGTACACAAACATAAATCAAATTCAGCAGTAATGAAAATAACTATCATCAATAATACCATCACTTTCACCATCAATGCTTCAAGGAGTTATTTGAAATATTCCCATGACTTAACTCACTTAACTAACCTTAACTTACACTTTATAGTATAATTTATAAATAATTGATTAAACCTTAATTAAAAAGTTATTTCCAATCATTTTGATATTATAATAATAAGGGTGGCATTTTATCATTACAATATAAACTTGGATGGATAAATGGATGGATGTTCACAAAGAGTAAAACATCCAAACTTAAAAGCAATGGCATTCAGATAAATGTGATTTTAGGGCTGCATCTAATCCCGGTGGGCATCTTGTCCCTATTTTACCCAAACATCAAACTCAAATCACAAAAGCAAGCAAAATCCTGTTTTCAATACATCACTTCAAATGCGAAAACTCACTGTTGAGTGTCACAGATAAAACCACAACAAACACACACACACAAACACACACACAAAGTCCTGTAACCTCAGCACAACCCAGCTGGAGTCTCTCTGCTGGCGTCGGCCAGAAGAGACGGACAGTATTTCGAGATGAGGATTTTTCCATGAAAAGAAAATGAGAGAAATCTTTCAGCACGGGATGGGCTCTGTCAAGTCTCTTCTCCAGCTGAGGGACTGCTGGCAGGAGGCACACACACACACACACAAACTGTACAAACCCACATCCAGAAACCTGGAAACCTAAAATAAAATGCAGTCAAAATGTCAAATTCTGTTCCACCACAAACAGCAAACCTGCCTCACGTCAAATGAGGTGCTTCACAGGAAAATATAAGGGATAAAATACATCCATACGCTTGTTAGTGCAAAATAAAGTCCGATAGGCTTATTGGCAGCTTAGTCCCCCTGAAATGGATCTGGAAATAACATACTTTGGAGGGTCATGACTGACTAATCAGAATAAAGTATTGAAGAAAGCCATTTAATAACCAGCTCAATGTACTTTATCTTGCACGGCTACTTGCCACAAAACATAAACATTCGACAAAAAACAAGGTTCTGAGCTGTAATAGTTTATTAATTCTTTAATTAAACACAAAGTTGACAGAAAGGACACTGGCTGAATGAAGAATACACTAACCTACATGTTATTTAGTTACAAGATGGTGCCAAAACGCTCAAAAACAACAAGATGACAGACAACCAGAAACATATAAATGTGGATTCAAGTATATAGATTAGAAGGTATTCACTTAGGATCAAGGTAATTCAAAGTTCCCTGATGAGCCTGCATTATTTAGCGGTTGGTATCTTAGAATAACATAGCTTGGAATGATGCAACTGACCAATCAGAATTGAGTATTCCACACAGCCCTGTACTAATACATTCAGGCAGTTGTTATCACAGAATAAAGCCTGACAGGCATCTTAGTTTCAGCGGTTGTTATCTGGGAATAACATACCTTGGAACATCTTGACCAACCAGTTAATTCAATTTAATTCAATTCATGTTTATTTATATAGCGCGTTTTTACTATGTAGATTGTGTAGCTTAACATAGTTCTAGTAAAGTCCAATAAGAATCAAGTATTCCAGAGAGCCATGTAGCAATCTGCAATAACAACTGCCTGGATGTACTTTATCTTGCTTATTACACAGCTACTTGCCACAAAACATGCAAATTTGACAGAAAACATTGTTCTGAGCTGTAATAGTATAATAATTCTTTAATAAAACACAAAGTCGACAAAAACAAAAACGGCTAAAGGGAGCATACACTAACCTACAAGATATTCGGTCACAAGATGCCGCCAAACTGTTGAAAACAGTCAAAAACCACGACATGACAGACAAGGAGATACATATGAATGTAGATTCAAGTATATAGATTGGAAGATAGTCACTGATGGTCAAGGTGATTTAAAGTTCCTGAATGAGTCTGCGTTATTTAGCGGTTGTTATCTCAGGACAACATAGCTTGGAATGATGCGACTGACGAATCAGAATTGAGTATTTCAGACAGCCCTGCACTAATACATTCAGGCAGTTGTTATCGCAGAATAAAGGCTGACAGGCATCTTAGTTTGATCTGTTGTTATTTGGGAATAACCAACTCAATCTCAGGGATAACTTTTTAATTTAGTGGCTAATTTGTATGAATTCGTACGATCTAATTCGTACAAATTAGTACGATTTGCTCATCACCCAATGACGGTTGGGGTTAGGGGTGGGGTTAGGTGCCACGCCTCCTTTTTAAAATCATACATTTTCATATGACTGAACTCGTACGAATTTGTACAAATTAGCCACTAAACTACTACGTAAAATACTTACGTTTCCTAATGAGATCAGGCTGGAATAACATACCTGGGAACATTGTGACTGACCAATCAGAAAAGTATTCCAGACAGCCATATAACAATATACAATAACAACCGCCTGAATGTACTTTATCCTGCTTATTACATGGCTACTTGCCACAAAACATGTCAATTTGACATGTAACATTGTTCTGAGCTGTAGTAGTTTATTAATTCTTTAATTAAACACAAAGTCAACAGAAACAAAAATGGCTGAACGGAGCATACATTAATCTACTGTACATATTATGTGGATTTAAATATATAGATTCAAGGTGATTCAAAGTTCCCAGATAAACCTGCATTATTTAGCGGTTGTTATCTAAGGATAACATAGCTTGGAATGACACGACTGACCAATCAGAATCAAGTATTCCAGAAACAATCCAACAATCTGCAATAACAACCGCCTGGATGTATTTTATCCTGCTTATTACATGACTACTTGCCACAAAACATGCAAATTTGACAGAATACATTATTCTGAGCTTTAATACTTTAATAATTATTTAATTAAACACAAAGTTAACAGAAATGGCAACAGTTGAACGGAGCATACATTAACCTGCTGTACATATTATTCAGTCACAAGATGGCGCCAAAACACTCAAAAACAATAGTGAGATAGAAAAGCATATAAATATTGATGTGAATGTATCCACTGACGGTCAAACTGATTAAAAGTACCCGGATGAGGCTGTGTTATTTGTTTTAATGGGAATATATGTGAATGGGTTTTAATGGGTCTTATATGGGAATATAAAAAATAAAAAAGTACATGACAGTATGACAGTGCATAATATATTACTAGATACTAATTTTCAGCTTAAAGTGACATTTAAAGGCTTAACTAGGTTAATTAGGCAAGTCATTGCATAACAGTGGATTGTTCTGAAGACAATTGAAAAAAATATATTGCTTAAGGGTGTCACAGTAGGGTTAGGGGAAAAAGGAGGTGAGGACCCAAGCGCAGAGATAGGGATATTTATTTACAATAAAATAAAACAAAAAGGAAAAAGCAAACAACCCCGAGGGGGAAAACACTTATCAAACAAATAATAAACAAACAAAAACAAACTGGACTGGGCAGGCTGGCAGGGATCAGGACTGGACCACATCAGGACGAAGACGACAAGCAAAGCTGAGACATGGATAGTAACGAAGTGTAACGAAGACGAACTGGCACAAGACAGCAGACATGAGGAGATTATAAGCAGTAGTAAATCAACACACAAACAGGTGAACCAAATGAACTAATAATGAGTTAACAAGAAGGGTGGGGCTAGACAATAGACTGACGAGCACATGATAAAACAGACACACAAGCACGCGCCGCATGTAAACATGCGTCACGTGCTAAACATAACACCAACAGAAGACTTGAACGTGAGACACGAGCACACAATGAATGAAAACACTCACCGTGTACTCACACATGCAGCGTGCATGCTTCATCCCAGCGCCAACCAAAACCAAACCCAACTAGACAGAGACGCTGGGACTGAAACACCACGCTGCAAACAGACAAACAGAAACACCCGGACGAGAGCGCACAATCGTAAACACGCCCAAACCCTACGCGAGTATCGAGCGGAAAAGCGCAGGGTCCACGACTGGCGCTCATACAGAGACACGCACAATGACAAAACATGACAGGAGTAGTGACAGGACTCCGCCACCAAAACAAGAATTAATAACAAGACCAGATTGGTGGAATCATGACAAAGGGAGCTAATAATATTGACCATAAAATGATTTTTTTCTAGCCGAAATAAAACTAATAAGACTTTCTCCAGAAGAAAAAAATTATAAGAAAATTTGTGAAAAATTCCTTCCTCTGTTAAACATCATTTGGGAATTATTTGAAAAAGAAATTCACAGGAGGGCATTTTGCCTTTATCTGTATATAACATCTGAAGCTGCTCTAAAAGTAGATTTTTTTCAAGCTGAATGAAATAAGCGTTACAAGTAATTTTTAATTGCACTACGTAAAACTGATTTTACGCTCTACACGGTTAACTTAATTAAATAACATAAAAACATGTGTTGTCGTGACTTATTGTTCATATAATTTTACAGCGTACACACTCTCTATATATACACTGTATGTCTTTGCCTCTTCTTTGCACAGATAATGAACCACTGAATCTGACGGCTGTACTCCTTGTTAAAGTGACTGTAGTTTCATTCTGTCTGGAAGCTCAGATATCATCTCTCAATAAACGCAATGACACTCGGAGCTCCTGCGTGGCGTTTATTCTGAATGGAGACCAATAACTGTCACCAGTGATTTGCTTGGGTGTAAAAAGGGCCCTAAAGTACAATCGGACTCGCAGAAAGACTCCAGATGAAGCACAGAAAAACAGCAGCCTGACACTTTTCACAAGCAGCATTTCCTCAAAGAAACTGACACACGGACACATGAATGAGTGGAGAGAGAACAAGATTTCAGTGAGGATTTAAAAGTATATTTGTGGTTTTTAGTTGTGTTGTTTTTACAGCAGAACAAAGCAGTGTTGATTTGGATGCAGTATTGTTGTATTTAAATAATTTTAAATGTTTTACCCATAATAATAACAACATTATATACATTAATATTTCATGTTATTCATTTATTTGTTACTGTTATTTTTATAGGACGTCCCGGTGGCGCAGTGGGTAGCACGCTTGCCTCACAGCAAGAAGGTCGCTGAGCCCCAGCTGGGTCAGTTGGCATTTCTGTGTGGAGTTTGCATGTTCTCCCTGTGTTTGTGTGGGTTTCCTCCGGTTTCCCCCACAAGTCCAAAGACATGCGGTACAGGTTAAATTGGCCGTAGTGTATGTGTGTGAATGAGTGTGTATGGGTGTTTTCCAGTGTTGAGTAGTGGTTCGACGCATGACTGTAGTGAGCAGAATATGACAGGCCACATCTACATATCAAAACCTATTCAGCATTCAGCAACCCCATCCCCCCCCCGTTCTTATAAATGACCAAGTGACCTACAGGAGCACAGCGAGAATAACCAATCACGGCAGAGGTCATTTTAATATAGCAATCTTAAAGGCACAGAAGCGCAACCGGCCTGTGATTCAGAGGGAAACGGATGGTAAACGAGCCGGAAGCGTCCGCTTTGAGGTGTCGGATGTTGTCATTTAGCGCCCGCCGCTTAATGTTGGCTGACTTTAGACGCTGTTTAATCCTCTCAGAAATATGCGGTGACGGGTTCGAGGAAATGTCAAAGTCTAATGTGATGCTCAGCTGTGGAGTTTAATGACGGGACGCAAACCCCTGACGCTGCAGGTTTCGCTCCTCGGTGACCTTCTCATTCAAGTGCTGCTGCTTTCATCTGCGGCCCACGGGTCACAAACTAAGTGCTTTTTACTGGACACCGCTCTAGTGTGTGTGTGTGTATGTGAGAGAGAGAAAGTGTAAGTGAGTGCATGTGTGTGTGCACGAGTTAGTGAGTACGTGTGTGTCTGTGTGCATGTGTGAATATGTGTGTGTGTGTGTGTGTCAGTATGCATGTGTGAATATGTGTGTGTGAAAGAGAGTAAGTGAGCATGTGTGTTTATTGTGGTGTGCGTGTGTTTGTGTGCGAGTTAGTGAGTGTGACGAAGGAAAGATGGTTGCTGTATAACTTCTGAGAGATTTCAGCTGCTGCCTGGGCTTTCACTCTTTCTACACTTTCCTTCTTTTCCTGTGTTCAACACTTTTTTTCCTGTGTCATTTCATTTTATTCACCCACTTCAGACCTTATCAGTTGATTGAATGGGCCTTATCAGTGGTTATCAGCTGATAGATATGGGCCAGTAGGGGTCATTATCAACCATCCACATGATTTATCAGCTATATTAATAGACTCCAGATCTAGATCTGTTTTTACATTACTGTGATGGTTGGGTTTAGGGTGGAGGTAGCAGTAGACGGTAATAAAATACAATTATTGGTCAATTTAATAAATAAAAATAATCAGCATCTCCAGTGGCTCACCGTGTATGTCGGCAGACTTGTGACGTGGTGCGAAGTTGACAGTGATGATGGGGTTTGAGTCTGGCGAAGAACAGTTTCAGAAAGCAGGTAAGACAAAAGCCAAACAAGTAAATAGTTCGCTTTTGACTGCATTTTAAAAACAGACGGTGGAGATTAAGGAAGGAGGAGGGCGGGTTAATCGGAGCGGCCTCTGCTGGATTTACCCAAGAAGAACAGAAATTTGATTTGTATGCTGATTAACCATGTGGATGGTTGATAACAGCCTTCTGAGAATACTAGTAGGCTCAGAAGGCCCTACTGGCTCATATCTATCTGCTGATAACCACTGATAACAGCCATTCAATTTACTGATAACATTCGAATTTGCTGTTTTATTACACACAATTTCATTTGTAAGCAAAATAGTTTTGCTTTCTTTGCATACAGAATATGGATTTATTCTGTTGTTACCAACATCTGGTAAATATTTCTAATCAGCAGTGTTGTGGGTGTGTGTGTGTGTGTGTGTGTGTGTGTGTGTGTGTGTGTGTGTGTG
>CAIGQZ010035066.1:4173969-4185851 GCA_903798205.1 Danio tinwini
ATCTATCTATCTATCTATCTATCTATCTATCTATCTATCTATCTATCAAGTAAAGCATTGTCTGTCTGCCTGTCTGTCAATTGATCAAGCCAAATAATCAATAGGTTTACCAATCTATCTGTCTATGTCTATCTATAGGTATATCCATCCATCTAGTAAAGCATTGTTTGTCTGTTTGTCTGTCTGTCTGTCTGTCTGTCTGTCTGTCTGTCTGTCTGTCTAGTAAAGAATTGTCTGTATGTGGATCCATTTATCTGTCTATAGGTCCATTTAACAATCCATCCATCCATCCATCCATCCATAGGTATATCCATCAATCTAATAAAGCATTGTTTGTCTGTCTGTCTGTCTGTCTGTCTGTCTGTCTGTCTGTCTGTCTGTCTGTCTGTCTTTCTATCTATATGTCAATCTGTCTGTTTCATTCATTCATTCATTCATTCATTCATTTTCTTTTCGACTTAGTCCCTTTATTAATCAGGGGTCACCACAGAGGAATAAACAGCCAACTTATCCAGCATATGTTTTATGCAGCTGATGCAACCCAACACTGGGAAACACCCATACACTCTTGCATTCACACACATACACTATGGACAATTTAGCTTATTCAATTCACCAATAGCGCATGTCTTTGGACTGTGGGGGAAAGCACCCGGAGGAAACCATCGAGAACACAGGGAGAACATGCAAACCCCCAGCTCCCCTTTTATCCCGGGTTATGCAGCACACCTTTTCTACCAAACTTCACACAGAAATGGCAACTGTCCATGCTAAGGCTCGAATCAGCAACCTTCTTGCTGTGAGTTGATCGTGCTACTCACTGCGCCACGGTGACGCCCCAATCTGTCTATTTCTATATGTAAATAAATCAATCGAATAATCAATTGGTCTATCCATCCATCCATCCATCCATCCATGCATCTATTATCCATCCGTCCTCCTATTAATCACCTCTCCTTATTGCTCCTCTCTATTTTCCTCAGATTTCTCATTTTATCATGTCCTCTGAGCCGTTCATTATTTAAGTGCATTACAAAAAAAAAAAAAAAGTATTTTAAGTTGGAATTCAGTGTCATTACCGAGATAAGCGGATGTAAAATGACCTAGATTAATTCTGCTGTAAATCCATTCTGCGGGTTATCCAGCTCCCCTTTTCTACCAAATGTCTGGAGCGAGAATGAGGTTTTTGCTTCATTAAATATCAGCGCTGCGATAGGAAATATAGGAGCCCGAGTGGAAGTTTAGCAGCTTCAAGGAAAATACCATAAAAGAGCTGACAGAACACAATTTAGAGTAAAGGACTGCAGTAAAAAAACTCAAATTTTATCCGCCATCACTCTATCTCCCTCCATTTCTGTGTTTTTCCATCAGGATGCCGTGATGTCTGGTGTTGATAGTGTCTGTTTTTTAGGAGTGTGAGTGTCAGAGCTTAAGGGAATTTTGGTGCGAGGAACAAAAAAGCCACGCTGTGACACCAAACACACCCAGACAAGGAGAAAGAAGTGAAAAGGAAAAACGAAAGAGATGGCAAACAATCCCCCAGCAGACAGACTCCATCTATCCAAAGTCCACTGAGATCGAATTGCTCTTACAAGCTGAACGCATCAGATACATGCTGCAATTCTTAGCTTAGGACGTGAAACAAGACAAGGAAATGCAGATATCGACCCTGATGGAGCAATAATGTCAGAATCGGTGCAAAGCAATGGAGGATTTTCCCTCTTGGGAACTTCTGGACAGCGTGTTACGAAAAAGTAAGCTCCGACAGGCATCACGCTGGGTCTTAATGAAGGTTTTCTCACAATCCCTGGTGGTGTGGTGCTAACTTTAGCATGGCAGGCACATTTTGGGTGTTAAGCATCTTGAATATTTCAGCCACTTTCGGTGAACTCAGCTCAACAGGCATCACATGGTCTTCAATCATTGCATTAGAAACCAGCTCTTCTGCATCTCATTAACATGGCCTGCAGGAAAACACCAACATCTATTTCTGTCTAATTAGCGTGGGGGAAACGCTGCAGTGCTGGAATTTCACCAGAAGTGAAAAGCTCAGCACAGTGTGCCTTTAGGATGAGCCCAGATTTTGAGGGAAAATTAGGCTTGCATCTTCATAAAAGTAATTTCTAGAGGCAAAAATGGCAGGAAATTGTTATTATTATTATTATTATTAATTTATTTTTAATGACACTGAAACGCAAAGCTATTTTTATAGTCCACAGGTCCAGTTGAAGTCAGAACTATTAAACCCCCTGATTTATTAGCCCCCCTGTTTATTTTTTTCCCAATGTTCTGTTTAACAGAGAGAAGATTGCAACATTTCTAAACATAATAGTTTTAGTAACTCATTTCTAATAACTGATTTATTTTGTCTTTGCCATGATGACAGTACTTAATATTTTACTAGATATTTTCAAGACACTTCTATACAGCTTAAAGTGACATTTAAAGGCTTAACTAGGTTAATTAGGTTAACTGGGCAGGTCAGGGTAATTAGGCAAGTTATTGTATAGTGATGGTTTGTTCTGTAGACTATTGAAAAATATATAGCTTAAAGAGGCTCATAATTTTGACCTTAAAATAGTTTTACAAAAAATTTTAAAACTGCCTTTATTCTAGCTGAAATAAAACAAATAAGACTTTCCCTAGCAGAAAAAATATTATCAGAAATACTGTAAAAAATTCCTTGCTGTTAAACATCATTTGGGAAATATTTCAAAGAGAAAAAAGAGGGGGGGGGGGGGCTTTAAAAATTCTGATTTCAACTGTATATTTGTGGCAATAGCCAAAAATACATTGTGTGAGTCAAAATAATTTTTATTTTATGCCAAAAATATTCTATTACAGTTTTTCTCAGTGGCTTTGGTGCATTTCTCTCAACACTAGTTACATTTGCACAACAGTTAATGCAGTTAATGCACATCATAGTAGCAGTTTCTCATTACTTACAACAATTTGCAAATGCTTTTGGACATGCATCAATTGCTTTCATACAACTCTCTGCTGTTTGTAAAAGTATAATTTGCTTATGTCATGTCAGTCAAAATGAACTAAACTTGTGGATGCTGAATAGTCATTCCATATAAAACTAATAGTCCTCATTTCATTACTTGAGTCATTACATACACAAATGTTGAACTAGTTGTCAAAATCTATCAAGCTCATTTTATTTAAATTCAAAAATCTTTTTTTTTTCCTGAAAATGTCTCCTAAATTGAAAAATTTGATGAATGATTTACAGACCTGTGTATGTTGTAGGTTCAGTTCCAAGATGTCCTGCAATATTGTTTACAGTTGTGCACAGCTCTACCCAAAGGAAGTTTATGTTTGTTGTAAATAAGGGTGTATTTATTTTTTTCACAAAGCTGTGAATAAACTAGAGCAAATGCAGTAAAAATGTGAAACATACAAATTCAGTGTACTCAGATACCTCCCTAAATGTAGTGATGCCTAACTTGACTGTAGTTTTCAAATGGCTGTGCAAATAGTATATAGTGCTGTCTAGAGCATTTTCAGGATGTGTCACCAAAATCTGACTTTTTTGCATTGGAAAAAATGTAGAGAGTAAAGTGTCCTAATGAAAACACGACAAAGCCATTTGACTGTATTGTTCATAAACAATGGTGTCTGGACTTTTCACCTTGATGACACAGACATTTTCATTGACATGAATACTTGCTTTTGAGGAATGAGCTATCTATTTTAAGTAAGTGACACACTTTTGCAGGTTATCCACTAGGTTTTGCAGGTTTTACTAATTGTTTTGAGAAATGCATTAACTGTTGTGCAAATGTAAATAGTGTTGTGAGAAATGCACCAAAGCCACTGAGAAAATCTAAAAATCAAGTCTTATGAAGAAATGTGTTCCTACTTCATACTGCAAATAATTTCCTACTGCAAATATATAAAACTCAATTTTAGTTATGTGTATGGCAAAGAACTTAATTTGGAACAATTTTAAGGCGATTTATTTCATATTTCGATTATTTTTTATTTCATTCATTCACAGCGAAATAAACCGCCAACTTATCCAGCACGATTTTACGCAGTGGATGCCCTTCCAGCCGCAACCCATCACTGGGAAACATGTACACACGCTCATTCACACTCATACACTACGGACAATTTAGCCTTACCAATTCACCTGTATCGCATGTCTTTGGACTGTGGGGGAAACCGGAGCACCCGGAGCAAACCCACGCGAACGCAGGGAGAACATGCAAACTCCACACAGAAAGACCAACTGACCCAGCCGAGGCTCAAACCAGCGACCTTCTTGCTGTGAGGCGACAGCACTACCTACGATTATTTTTATTTAACCCCTCAAATTCCAGATTTGACAATAGTTGAATCTCATACAAACATTGTCCATTTCTAACAAACGTGGCCACACTTTACAGTAAGGTTTCACTAGTTAGTGTATTCATTAACATGAGCTAATTATGAACAATACTTTACAGCATGTATTTATCATAATTCAGCATTTACTAATGCATTATTAACATCCAAATTCATGCTAGTTAACATTAATGCATCGTGAGTTAACATGAACTAACAATGAACAATTTTATTTTCATTAACTTACATTAACCAACATGAACAAATATGGTAAAAATGTATTGTTCATTGTTTCTTCATGTTAGTAAACAAATTAAATTCCTTTAACTAATACAACCTTATTTTAAAGTGTTACCATTAAATTCCAATGAAAAGCTAATTTATTAACTTTATCTACCAAAAGTTCCCCCCAAAAAATTCCCCGGGTCACTGTTCACTGATCACTTTCGCAGTTGTGTGTGTGTATGTGTGTGTGTGTCTCTCCCTCTCTTTCATCTGCACAGGCCTAATTAAACAGACGACGTGCCCTGGGATTGGCTGGAGTGACCCAAGGTATCTTTTGAAAAAAGGGAAATCAGACGTAGGGTGGGAGAGTGAGTTGGTTGGCGTGGTGTTTTTGCGTTTGGTGTGGTAAAAAAAAAATTAAGAGTTGCTAAGTGTTATTTTTAATTGTTTGCCCGTTTTGGTTTGTGTAAATCTTGACTTTTTTTTTTTTTCAGGTTCTGCGGGGTGCATCGTCACAAATTTTGATTGCCAATCTTAAGCCAATTGTAATCATGTTGTTTTGGTTCAATTTTGAATTTTCTCAATCAGCGCAGAGCTCGGGGGACCAGAGTGAGTGCTCCGACTTGGTCCCCTCCCGGTCCCTAAATCATGACTTTTGTTTGTTGTTTATCTATTCTTGTTGCCCCTCCCCCTGATACTTTGTTTTTGTTTTGTTTGTTGATATTGTATATATTGTACATGGTGAGAAGCAGTAGGGGTTGTACGACACACTTTTCTTTTGTGTAAATATTTTCCCGATTTTTTTCCTTTATAGTCAGGGAGGTAGGAGTAGCTTTTGTATTTTTATTTCTTTTATTTTGTTAGGTGTATTAAGTTTTGGGTATTTAGGAAGAGTGTGCTTTTTGTTTAGTATTTTTCTGTGGGTCCTCTCTGAGGTATTTGGCTTCACATTTTGGGTGTTTAGAAAAAAAAGAAGAAAAAAAAGACAAATAAACGGACCCGACTCTAGGGTTCATAAAAGCTAATTTATTTGAGCAGTGTTCTTTTATGTTGCGTCTCTGACTCTAGACCAGGGTCATAACAGTCACTTTTAAAAATATTTGAATATTTCTGTATTAATTGATTAACATTAAATTGTTATTGGGGTGGAAAACTGAAGACCTTAAAGTTTGTGCTCGCAGTTGGTTGTTTTATTTACTGTCTTTGTTTCTTTGTCTTCAAATCAAAAAGTTTTTAGTCTCTGAAAAACTCAGTCAGAAGTCAAGACTTTTTTAAAAAGGTATACCCCTGTGTAAACCTTTAAAAGGGGAAAAAACATTTATTTTGGCAGCAGAATGTGGGTAAAACTTTAATTTGGACACAAAGGCATGGTTTGAAGTTTTTGCACGTCCTGTTTCAGTGAGATTTTTTCATTTTGTGTGTGTGGATGTCTCAGCAGCAGCATATTTTGTGTGATATTAAATGTTCATTGAATCACACAGCTCAATGGCAATATAAAAGAAAACAATCACAATGTTATTTGCTGATAAAATCATGCAGCCCTACCTTGGTGTTTGGGGTTAAACATTTGATATTTCAGAGAGCAGAGATGAAGAAATGGACTGTCAGCTTACGGATTAACAATGACAGGTTTGGGTGTGTGTGTGTGTGTGTGTGTGTGTATAAATATCACTTTTACAGACCTGTCATTCATGTGTACTCTTCTGATCATCTACTTCTCAACATGATTAAATATTTATCTACCTGTCTGTCTGCCCATCTATCTATCTGTCTGTCTGTCTGTCTGTCTGTCAGTCAATCAAATAATTAATTGGTCTATCCATCTATATGTCTTTGTACAGTCTCCATCCATCCATCTTGTAAAGCATTGTCAATCTGTCTGTCTATCTATCGCAATGCCTGTAAATCTGTCTATAAGTTGATTATTCGAATAATTAATCAGTCTATCTGTCTATACGTTTATCTATATGTCTATTCATCTATTCATTTATTTAGTAAGGCATTGTCTGTCTGTCTGCCTGTCTGTCTGTCTATCTATCTATCCATCTCCCTATTTGAATGAACTTCTGGAGTCAATGGAAGATTGATTATTCATAGACTATCAAGTAGATCTTTCTCATCATATCCTTCACCTTAACTCAGGAGCAGACACACTCTGTCAGTTTAAATCTAGACTAAAGTCACATCTCCTTGCACTAGCATTCACATCAAACCTAAACATAGTTGAACTCCAACTTTGGAATCCAAATCCTTGAAAGGATTGCAATGCCTTATGCCTCGATTGAAGTCGCTAGTGGGCGTTCCTACCTTGAGGTTGCTCAGGTAACGTTTATGATGATATTCACAGAGAGAGAATGAGTTTAAGTGCAGCTGAAAATAAACACTGTTCAGCGAAAACACTCAAAATTAACGACATTGATACATAAAATGCTTAAATGACAAAGATGACTAGTGTAAGTGGACCAAAGCGGATCAAACAAAAGATATTAACATAAGAAAAATACACAACTTAAGACACGTAAATGCTTGTATTTGTTGTATTTACGCCAGCTCTGTGATGCACATCCACTACTTCATGCATTGGGTTTAATTAAGCAGTCCAGTTTCCGTTTAGTCCGTTACAATCATGGTTGAAACCCAGACAGGCAGTCAGGCAGCGTAATACAGAGAGTGAATCAAAGCGCATCAAATGATCGGTAATTAAAGGAGAAAAAAAGAAAAATAGAATAAATATATATACTTTTATATTAGACACACATCTGATGCTTGTACTTGCAGCAGCTCCACGCTCACAACTTCACCCATTGGGTTAAATTACGATTTCCAGTCTCCGCGTTCACTCCTTCCATTGTGTTTATTCAGCTGATAGAGCGGAACCAACCGCGTGATGTTAGACACAGCGATATTCCAAGATGGCGGCACCCTAGGTCTAAAATCTATAGTAAAACATGCCATTTTCTGCTAAATGGTTACATTAGAGTTTAATATATTTTCATCAAAGTGGAATCAAATGTACAAAATAAGGTAAACTTGACTGAGTGCTTCATTTCCCCTTTAAAATTGGAGTATTGCTGTTCATGTAAACGTACTCTGTGAAAGTGCCAGATGATGTTGCAAGCTGTCAATTCATTCGGCCTTCAAGTTGATTCTATAAGCCCTCAAATGTTTCATTAAGTTTAACGCGTTTCCCCCCTCACGCGCAACTTGAGTAAAGCATCTGCTTTACGTTGCTGTGTCAGAATACTTGCTTGTAAAATATAGCCATACTTTTGAAAGCTTAGTTTAAGCAAATTTGATGAACGCCAACATGCGTGTTGATGACTCTGAAGGGAGTCAATTACCGCACGCGCTGTACTGCACGCGTTGTCTACTTGCGTGCGTTTCCTAAGCAACAAGAACAAATGCCCAGCATCACAGATGGTGTCTGTATCCCTTAAAGTTGTTTTGAATTAAATGTTAAGAGATGGTGTGACAATGTGTGCCTTTGATGTACCCCTTGATGCTTCTTATGTCCTTGTCGCAGCACCAGTGGCACTGAAATTAGGCACCAAAATTCATATGGTTCATACCAGTTATATAGGTTCCCGTGCCATAATGGCATCGGGTTTCGGTAGCCAACCCTAATCCTTAGTTAAATCCTCACCATCTATATCCAAATGTTTATTATTACATTATTTTCCTATTTATAATGGGTTTGTTAGACCATGTGGACCTCGTGCTGCACTGTGCTTTTTTAAAACCTATTCCTGAGCACCGGGTCAAGTGTTTTTAGAAGCAAAGTTACTTGGCAATTGCATCTACGCTCATGTTAATCTGTTTCTTCTTGTTCAGAGGTTCACATAATCTTGGATCTGGCTCGTATCCATAGCAGATCAGATCTGTCTGTCTGTCTGTCTATCTAGTATCAGTATCAGATTTCTCCTTTCACTACTGTCTGGTTTTGTTGCCTCAGATCCGTGTTGTCCAGACTGTGATCTCCATCCTCGTTAAGACAAACACATGTCTGTAAAACACATGTTTTACAGTCTGACGGCGTTCTGCACTCTTAATGTTGGTTTCTGAGATCCACAAAGACGTATTCGCACACTCAATGTTTTGATCACGTTTCTAAGCTCGACTTGTAAAAGTGACATCAATTAGCTGCGCAGAGATCTTCTTTCCGACAGGCCGCGTAAATGTGACACACATGCTGGAAAACTCTTCAGCTTTGTGCTGCGCGGTGGCAGATTTTTTAGCACACCGAACACTGGAGATTCACTTCTATTGTACGGCACTTCAAAAGCAGCTGAGCTTTCATAGATAAAGCCAAAGCTTTCAGAAATGAGGGTTATTTCATTCGTCGTCTCCGAGGGGCCCAAGTTCTCCTCTATTCCTTCTAAATTACATAGCATTTACAGACAGACCCCTACAATAAGACTCAACAAAGTGCTTGCATTGTAGTCATTTGCATTGGTCAGTGCTGAAAAGCATCTTATAATGGTCGCTCGCTCTCAAAAAGATTTAAAAGGTTTGGGAGCATTTTCATTTCTTATTTTCTTTCTCACAAACTGTGGGAACTTGTTTTTGTGATGAATTTAAAAAGTAAAAATACAAAAAAATAATTCTTCACAACTGCAAGTGTACACCTCATTTTGACTTTTTCCCTGAGAATCACAAGTTTGTCTCAGTTCTGACTTTTATTTCAGTTCACTATTTTATTTCTCACAATTTTTTCAAAACAAGTTTGTAATGCAGTTTTCTTCCAGAATCGTGACTTTAGTTTTCACAGTTCTGACTTTTTTCAGAATCACAATTTTACGCATTACATTTCTAACTTTTTCATAGTTGCAATTTTGTCTCACATTTCTGACTTCATCAGAATCACAGTTTTATCTCGCAGTTCTGGCTTTTTACAGAATTGCAATTTTACGTCTCGCAGTTCTGACTTTTCCTACAGAATCGCAATTTTACTTCTCGCAGTTTTCAATTTTCTTACATAATCAAAATTTTACATCTTGCAGTTCTGACATTTCCTTAATCACAATTTTATGTCTCTCAGTTCTGACTTGTATTTTTCAAACAACAAGTTTACTGTAGTTCTGACTTTTTTCAGAATCACATTTTTATGATTCGCAGTTCTCTTTTCCTTCAGACTTTTTTCAGAATCAAAATTGTGTCACATTTTTGACTTTTGTCATGCAGTTCTGACTTTTTATTCAGAATCTCGAATTTAGCTTTCAGTTCTGACGTTTTTTCAGAATCGCAATTTTACGTCTCACAGTTTTGACTTTTTCTAGTTAAGTATACATCTTGCAGTTCCGACTTCTGAATTCTCATTTTCTATGTAGAAATTCTGACTTTTTGTCTTACAAATCACAAATATGTTTACGTCTTGCCGTTTTGACCTGTTTTTCAGAATCACAATTTTACGTCTTGCAGTTCCGACATTTGCTACAGAATTAAAAGTTTACGTCTCGCAGTTTTCCCTTTTCCTTTAGACTTTTTTCAGAATCTAAATTGTCTCACATTTTTTATTTGTCATGCAGTTCTAACTTTTTTAGAATTGCGAGTTTAGTTCTTTAGTCAAAGTTCTGACTTTTTTTCAGAATCACAATTTTATGTCTCACAGTTTTGACTTTTTTTCGATATAGTAGGTTTACATCTTGCAGTTTCGACTTCTCAATTCTCATTTTCTATCTAGCAATTCTGACTTTTTGTCTTACAATCACAAATTTATACCAGTTAATTTGGACTTTTCTAAGAATCGCTAATTTGCATAGAAAAAACTAAAATAGTTTTTTTTTTTTTTAGGGCAGCATGGTGGCTCAGTTGTTAGCACTATAGCCTCGCAGCAAGAAGGTCATTGGTTCAAGTCCCGGCTGGGTCAGTTGGCATTTCTGTGTGGAGTTTGCAAGTTCTCTCGGTGTTTGCGTGAGTTTCCTCCGGGTGTTCCAGTTTTCCCCCACAATCCAAACACATGAGCTATAGATAAATTGGCTAAACAAAATTGGCTGTAGTGTATGAGTGCATATCTGAATGCAAGAGTGCATGGTTGTTTCCCAGTTCTGGGTTGCAGCTGGAAGAGCATCTACTGGTAAAACATATGCTGTATAAGTTTCCCTTTGGCAACCATTGAAATATAAAGGAATAAGACGAAGGAAAAATGAACGAATGAATGAATTGAGTTTACATTTTAAATTTTGATATAACATTTCTGAAGAACTCCTAAAGAAATAATGGAATCTAAAAACTGATTTGTGAGATCTTAGCACTGAGTTAGAATAGTGAGGGGGAAATTTGAATACACACTATACTCATTCATTCATTCATTTTCTTTTCGGCTTAATCTCTTTATTCATCAGGGGTCGCCACAGCGGAATAAACCACCATCTTATCCAGCATATGTTTTATGCAGCGGATGCCTTTCCAGCCAAAACCCAATACTGGGAAACACTCATACAATCTTGTATTCACACCCACACATACACTACGCCCAATTTAGTTCAATTCACCTATAGTGCATGTATTTGGACTGTGGGGGAAACCAGAGCACCTGGAGTAAACCCATGCCAACATGAGAAGAACATGCAAACTAGCCCAGCCGGGGCTCGAACTAGTGACCTTCTTGCTGGGAGGTGACATCGCTACTCATTGCGCCACAGTGTCGCCCACACACTACACTACTTACTATAAAAACAATCTATATATAAGCGTATGAAAAAAATCCCTGAGTAGCACAACTGAATAAGTAAAAGTCTCTGTGATTTTGCCCATCTGATCTTGCTTCAATCTTTTGGCTCCTATTTTACCCCCCACAGGAAGCAGATTTGCATGACTGTGTTTCTTCCATTCACCCTTGGGAAGTTCAAACCGTTTCTTAAGAATGATAAAATTTTTATCAGTTTTTTTTCTTCCAGAGATATCTTTTCATATATATTCATGAGTCCAACAGTGTCCTTTAAACACGGCCTGGTTGTGGGTGTGTACCTTTGTTCACTGGTTGAACTGTCCATCACATTGACCGGACCCGACACACACACACACACACACACACACACACTTTGGATGAATCATCACAAGTTGTGACTGCAGAATGTGCTGCATTAGACTCATTATTTATGGTGAACGGCATGAGTGTCCACCAGGTTTATTTCTGTGTGTGTGTGTGTGTGCGCGCATGTGTATGTGTGTGCGTGTGAATTACAGCAGCAGTCACACGAGGAGAAAAACAAATTAGAGATGCTGCCTAAAATAAGGAGTGCAGAGAGAAGTGTAGATCATTCCCTCCAGCCAGAGAGAGCAGACAGGCGCAGCAGATAGAGCTGTGAGTGTGTGTGCGTGTG
>CAIGQZ010035066.1:4194062-4211317 GCA_903798205.1 Danio tinwini
ATATATATATACATACAGAGAGACAGAGAGAGAGATCAAATGTCTATATTTATAAGATATAAACTATTAATTGTATTAAATACTTTTGAATATATAATTATTATATTTCATCAATTAATATTATTTTAAGCAATTAAATGTATTATGAATTATATTTTATTTAGGCCTAACTACTAATATTTTTTATTTTTTTTTACAAATACTAATTTAGCAATGGTGAGTTATTCCATGATTTATTTGAACCAATTTAACACAAATGTCAATAACAAATAACATTACATTGTTATGACTGAATATGAACATAAATCTAATGATGTATTTATACTGCACAATCCAATCCATTATTATGCGGGTGCTTAATCTCTATATTTGTTCTTTTTAAATGAAAATATTTCTTTTTATTGTTCATTTCAAACTAATTCAAGTTTTAAAATATTACCGAGCACAAAACACACACAGGCACCGAGCCGCAGGAGCCTGAGAGACAGTAATTAAACATTTTTAATTATTATCAAACTTTCCTCCAGGGAATTATTGGATGAGAAATGTTCTGCTGGAGCTATTTTGCGCAGACAGACCGACAGAAACAGAGACAGAAGTGAATTAGCGATTCTCCGTGATGCTGAGCTCATATATTCACCTCTTTAATGTGACGTTTGTCTTCAAAGCGCGTCACATTTCTGTCAGCCGATGACCCACATTTCCCGTCATCCTCCGTTTTCCCGCTTTTGGACTGTCGTTCATTTATTCAGTCATCAGATTTCGACGCAGATTTCAGGCGGATTCGCGTCTCTTTGTTGTGCTCAAAACGCCCAAAATCCCTGACAAACAGTCCAAGATGGAGGCCGTCGAAGCTCTGCACAAATTAAAGGTTTAGAAGGGAATTAAAGTTAATTCTGTTATTGTTTATATAACTGTATGTCCTCAATGACAGCTTTCAAGCCTGTTTTTAAAATAATAAGGCTTCCAAGTTTCAAAGTGAACAAAGACAGCAAACATGTAAAGCTTTGAGTCATTATTTACTAAAAATAAACTGTGAGGGTTCATAAGAGAGAATGAATTAATGAATCAGGAGTCGAGTCTTTTGAACCAGTATGGCTGGGCGAAGCCAATAGATGGCACAGGCCACTTTTATAAATATTTTATTTATCTTTTTATTTTCTCTATAAGTATATAGACAAATATATAGACAAAAGTGCTTAACAGAATACTTAACCGTTTTAATTAACTACATTCCCAAAAAGCATTGCAAATGATGCTCATTTAAAATATAGGCAAAATATTCAGATATTAATATACAAGTGTACAGCATAATCTTTATGAGTGAGAATATGCTAATATCTGTGCTTTATGGAAGTGGGCAGGACTAAATATTAGTTTTGGTGAGACTGCTGAATTTTCTGCAAAGCATCATGGGAGATGTAGTTTTTCTGTACAAATGTAATTTGAGACTTATATCGTTTTTTGCTCAGAACCAAAAATGGTACAACTAATTGGAGCATTGCCTGCACAGCATCATGTGTAATGTAGTTTTCTGTACAAATATATGACCATCGTATATATTTTTGCTCAGAACAAACATGAACAGGACACTTTCTAATGTTTGTACTCTAATGTTTCTCAAATATCCTTATTTTTAAACTGAATGTTTTAAATTGAATGTTGCTTGTATAACTTTAGAAATATGAGGCAATATATTCAGATATTCATATAGGTATCTGTGTTTTATGGAAGTGGGCAGAGCAAAATATTAATTTTAGTGAGTGAGTTAAAGGTGATGTAGTTTTTCTGTACAAATATATGACTTATCATACATCCCAAAAATAACAAAACACATTGTAATTTTTTGTATGATGCTTTTGTGTCATTATTTTAAGGTTGACAGCTTCAGATTACATTTAAAGTAAAATATATACATATGGATGCGCACACGCACATTTTTGTTTAGTTAATTTATTCTTGTAGTGAGATATTACATTATTCTCTGTGTGCTTCATGGAACTGGGTGAAGCTAAATATTTATTTTGTGCAACTAATTGGAGACTTGTCTGCACAGCATCATGGGCAGTGTTGTGATAGTTACTGAAAAATAGTAACTAGTTACAGTTACTAGTTACTTCATTCAAAAAGTAACTCTATCGATTACTTACACCAAAAAGTATTGCATTACTGTTAAAGTAATTTGAGTTAACGTCACCTCAGTGCTGCATGGAGAATACACCGTTGATCAACTTCAGTTTAAATTCATTTGCATTCTCACGACTAAAACACAACACAGACCTAAACAAAAAAAATAAATTCTTTAAACACTAAATTTGTCAGTCAGACCAGCAGCACAAATATAAAAAAATATCACAAGGTGATAAACCAGCTGAATAATATATTCATAAACAAAAAAAGCAAAAACTAAAGTTTTGCATCATACAAGTTTGTATTTAACCCTTAAACATGTTCCTTCACAGCTTGAGTATGAAAATGACCAACAATACACAAAACCTCTATGAAATAAATACGTAAGTAACCTGAATTGACACTCAGCACCCAAAAACTGCTATTATAGACAACCATAGATTGTATGCATTTTAAACAAAACAAAAACTTAACAGCTGCTCAAAAAATAAATAAATAAATAAATAAATAGCTGAGCAATTTTCAAACTAATCACAAATTAAACATGGTACATCAACAACTTATGGTAAGCAAGCTAAAGTAAGCTGTGTATATTCAAAGTGCAAAATCTGCTGTTGAATAGAGTTATATAAAAAAATTAAAATCACAACATTTTTCTGAGCGATACAGCACTATACATTTTAAATCACGTGTTCTGAAATATAACAGAAATGTGTCACTGTGTCTACAATACTATAAAGTCTGTTCAACAGATAACAAATGTGTGCTTATTTATTTGAAACAACATAGTAGTATTAGTAATGGTAATTAATAATACAGTTATAGTCTACCTTGTGCACATTCGGTCTCTCTGCTTTCACAATCTTTTACAAATTAAGCACTGGTTACAGTATTAGTTACTGTCAAAAGTAATGTCATTACAGTAACGCATTACTAGTTGGTCATTATTGTCCAACACTGATCATGGGTAATGTAGTTTTCTGATTAATCTAGATTAAAATGGCTCATTCGAATTCTGCCGAAGGCATTAGGAATATGTGTGCTACCCAAATAATGACTTATAAAGTCTTTATTTATAAGTAATAAAGTCTTTGACAACGGGTTTCTCAAGCCAGGTGGTGCATTAGACCAGGGGCCCATCTCCTGTTTCCAAAATGAATAACACACTGCTTGAGAAACTTTTTTACTATGATAATTGGTGATGAAAATAAATGTTCAATAAGATGTACTTGTGTTTACTAACTGTTTATTCAGTTAAACATTTTAAACTGTAGGCCTACATAAGCTCCAAACTGTGATTTTTGATTATCTTAATGCGACTAAATTCCATTTCTCTTTAGTTTAGTTATGACTTAAGATGTGAAGTATACAGATATTAGTGACAGTATTGAAGTAAACACCACAGTCAAACTATTACCGTCATGTAGGACTTTGCCATATTCCGCCATATAAAAGTTTTTTATTTCCATTTGGCGTGCGTTATAACACTCTCACCAGTCCTTTCTACTTATTTGCGTTTAATACCCCAGTTTGTCATGGGGGCATGAATGAAATGTTCATGAGTTAAAGTGAAACTGCCGAACTGCAGTTAAAGTCACCCAAAAATACAGGAAACTCTTACATTAAAGCACCTCATGTAAACACCTTAATTATATTATTGTCTATTAAGGCTAATAACTAGATTACAGATGTCCATGTAAGCGTAGTCAGTAGTGTCTTCGAAGTAAATGAAAGATCCAGAAGGGCATCCTGCTGATTCGATTCAGAAGGGCACTTTTTGTCAGACGGCTCACCGGTTTGACTTTCATTCACAGTCATTCTATACAGTAACTTCCTCGTTCCTCAAATATCCTCATTTTTTCTTAAATGTTTTAAATTGACTTGAATGTTGACTGTATAACTTAAAAAAATATATAGCACAAGGATCATTTAGACTACTTTCATGATGCCTTTGTGTCTATATTTGAAGGTTGACAGCTTCAGTTCACATTCATCATAACTGCAAAGAAAAAAAGCAGCAGCAACCTGTGAAGCCTATCAAAAAAAGATCTATTTTTAAAAAAAGTACAAAAGTCAGGTCAAGAATGACACGAGGGCTGAGTAAACGATGACAGAATTTTAAATTTTGGATGAACTACCCCTTTAAATGATTTATCTGCTCCCCTAACAAGATCACGTTTCTGGGTTTCTCCTGTAGGTCGTTCTGGTTTTGATATAAACCCTCTCGGCTAACAACAAAACAAGCCATGCGCCGCTTTTAGCAGAGCCGTTGCTAAGCAATAGTCGACGGCCTCCAAAGCCACCAAATCATGAGAGGAGGATGCGATCGATATCTCCCAGCATCTACACGTCTGCGCTATCAAAGATCAACAGCGGAAACATACTTGAATTTCATGAGAGGATTATGAGGTGTGTGCGCAGAATGTCAAGACTGGGGGATTTATTTACTGTTTGCGGCCAACATGGAGGCATCACAGGTTCAGGAGAGACAATGAACAGTGGCAACATCCAGCAAACAATATGGGAAGGATATTCTGAAGCCAAGCAAAGTGAAATAACTAATGAATAGTTTTGGGGTTGCCAGACATCGATAACCTGAACCCTCCTGTGTAAAAATCACAATGGAAATGATCACATAAGATCTAAATGGCTTCTGCTGCAAATAGCATCAAAAACCATCACATTTTCACTATTAAAACCAGTACATTTTAATGATTTATACTGTGTTTTGGAACATACTCACGGATTCAATTAAGATGTATTGGTTTTAGTATATAAATAAATACCAGTGAAGAACACAGGACCAGTACAGTTTTTTAATTAACTTATAATTAATTTTTTTATAAGTTAATTTAATTTTTTCAGAAGTGCTAACGCTAATGTGAGGTGAAAAACTGCATTTCACACGCCAGATTGTAAAATTAAAGTACTGTGCAAATAAATATATAAATAAAGAAATATTGAATGTAATAAAGATAATTTTGTCCAATAAGAGGAATTATTTTGCCGACAATTCCATGCAAATAACCTAGCAAACTATATATTAATATATACACTACCTGACAAAAGTATTGTCATTGATCCTAGTTGTAAGCAACAAATAATAACTTGACTTCTAGTTGATCATTTAGAAAAAAGTGGCAGAAGGTTTCTGATGAATCATCTGTTGAACTGAATCCCAATTATCAAAAATACTGCAGAAGGCCCTATTGGAACCCGCATGGACTCAAGATTCTCATAGAAATCAGTTAAGTTTGGTGAAGGAAAAATCATGGTTTGGGGTTACATTCAGTATGGGGGTGTGCGAGAGATCTGCCGAGTGGATTGCAACATCAATCGCCTGAGGTTTAAGACATTTGTGCTGCCCATTACATTACAACCCACAGGTGAGGGCAAATTCTTCAGCAGGATAGCGCTCCTTCTCATACTTCAGCCTCCACATCAAAGTTCCTGAAAGCAAAAAAGGTCAAGCTGCTCAAGGATTGGCCAGCCCAGTCACCAGACATGAACGTCATTGAGCATGTCTGGGGTTAGATGGAGGAGGCGGCATTGAAGATGAATCTAAAGATTCTTGATAAACTCTGGGAGTCCTGCAAGAAGGCTATTCCAGATGACTTTATTAATAAGTGATTTGAGTCATTGCAGAGATGTATGGATGCAGTCCTCCAAGCTCATGGGAGTCACACACAATATTCATTCTTTTCCCACTGCAGCATGACTTTATATTACATACTGGACATTTTTTTCTGTTAAACGACAATACTTTTGTCTAAGCAAAGTTAGACCTTACTGTCCTAATGAAAGGCATGATCATATTTTATTTTGGTAAAATAAGCGTAATCTAGAGGCCTTTGCCTTTCATATAAGCCACTTCTGATACCAAATGATCAACTAGAAGTCAAGTTATTATTTGTTGTTCTTTTGTTAGGTAGTGTGTATATGTGGATGGATGGATGGATGGATGGATGGAGCTAGTTTATACATTGGTTGGTAGCTAGTAGTAGTAATAATAATAATAATTATTATTATTATTATATTTAATATTATACATTACTGTTGTTTTATTACAAGTAAACATAGTTTATTATTTTTATGTTTGTATTATTTGACAAAAAGTGTAATAACCTTTTTAATTAATTGTTGAATTTCACAAATAAGAATGCAATTAAACCCTAATAATTTGCAGAAAAATCATGTGATTAATCATGATTATTATTATGATTATGATTATTATTATTATTATTAATATTATTATTATTGTTATTATTATTATCATTATTTTTATTATTATTATTATTATTATTATTATTATTATCATCACCATTGTTTAGCACTTATTTTGTTATAAAATAATTGTTAAATAAAATTGTGTTGTTTTTTGCTTTGTTTTACAGATATTACGCTTACGGGAGAAAAAAAACATTAACACCATTTTATTATAGAGAAAGTGTAGTAACCAGGCTGTTTTTTAGCATATTTATTACAATTTGTGCAAAACACCATATGGTTAGTGTAACACCACCATGATTAATCAGAATTTTAAAACCTATAAAAAAAAATCATGGTAAATAATTGTAAGAATTAAAAATATAAAAATTTTATATAGAAATGTTTTGTGGATTGTGTGACAAATATATGCACTTATATAAGTGAGACAAACAACTGCTGATGTATGGAGTTTCACACATCAGACTGTGATGAAAAAAAAAACTATTGTGTGAATGTATGCAAAACATTTAGTGGTGTCATAATGCCACGCTATATTGTATGAACAACAAAGGCGCTTTTGTCCAGCAAGCAGAGAAATGTTTCGAAGGAATCAGTCTGTCTTTATAATGCTAATGCCCTTCCACAAACACAAAATGTACTGACACAATGACAAGTCTGAGCGCTAATGGTATATTTTTACAGCACAAATCTGTTCCTCTGCTTTCTTTCAACTGCTTTAGGAGTGGTTTAATCTTACCAAAAGAGATCTGACGATGTAATTTGAAAAATTGATATGACATGAGAGAAGATGCCTGCTGTGACTTGATTTGTGATCTCTTGTTTACGGAGCACAACTCAAATAAACCACAAAATCATTATTCTCACTTTTTTTGCAGTTTCCAAATTTACATACAGATCTAAGGTGTAGGGTTTCCACTATGGATACACAAAACAACCAAACATAAGAATCCAGAAATTGTAGAAAACTCCATAAACAAAATTAATAAATACAAAACTTACATTAGGGGCATCACGGTGGCGCAGTAGGTTGCAGGATTGCCTCACAGCAAGAAGGTCGCTGGTTCAAGCCTCGGCTGGGTCAGTTGGTATTTTGTGTGTGGAGTTTGCATGTTCTCTCTGTGTTGGCGTGGGTTTCCTCCGAGTGCTCCGGATTTCCCCCACAGTCCAAACACATGAGCTGAATGGATGGACTAAATTGGCCATAGTGTATGAATGTGTGTGTGTGTGTCTGTGAATGGGTGTGTATGGGTGTTTCCCAGTACTGGGTTGTGGCTAAAAGGGCATTCGCTGTAAAAAAAAATAAATAAATGCTGGAATAGTTTTTGGTTTATTACGCTGTGGCGATCAAAACCCTATAAATAACCAGAGTATCTTACCTTAAGGCCGGCTCACACCTAATCCTAAACGATTGTTGCATGTCAGACTGCACGAACATGGCTCTCATGTCACACTGTATGATCTCAGCCATCATTAAGTTAGACTGAACGTCAGTGAGGATGCAACAAACAAGGAAGAAAACACCCCCGGAGTTTGACGTCATCCACCAGCAACACTTTCACTATCCCGCATTGTGAAATTATTCCTCACAGTTAACGTAAACAATCTGTAGCAGCAATTTTGCACACGGCATGTTTCAATAATAAAACCAGGAAGAAAGAAAACTGTTTTGACATTTCCCCGTGGTCATTTAAATTGTCGCATCAAATCACATCATCAAATTCGGAGCTCCTATTGGTTCTTGGATTGATGCTCATCGCAGCTGTTGTCACGCTGCAGGAAAGTGTCTAAAATCTTCTGACACTGCCAGAACTTCATCGGAGAGAAAATCTGATTGCAACGGGCACTAAGCGGCTGTCTGTGAACATGTCAAGCCAACAATCACAGATCACAGATTTTAGCCCAGGATTTCAGGAATCTTTAAGGATTTCCCAAATTTGTCTCAGATGACATAATCGCGGCTGAAATCTCAGCGTGAGCAGGGCTGTAGCCATCTTCGTTTTGAAGAATCTCCCTTTTACCCCCACTCCTCTCCTTTCCTTGACAGGGCGGCTTGGAGGCCCAGTGGTTAGCATCGTTGCCTCACAGCAAGAATGTCACTGGTTTAAATCTTTACATGGCCAAGTTGACATTTCTGCGCGGAGTTTACATGTTCTCACCGTGTTTGCGTGGGTTTTCCCCAGGCTCTCTGATTTCCTCCCACAGGCCAAAAAGCATGTAACAGAAGTAAATTGATCAAATCAAATCAACACCATAGATGTGCGGTTAATCATCAACACTTCTCTCCGTAGTTATTTATAATTTGCATTCACTTTCAATGAGCAGCGAAGTTCTCGAGACCTACCTGAGCTCAAACTCTCCTCTTGTCCAGCAAACGGGAGGGAGCCCTGGGCTCGAGGATCTCATGAGCTCAGGGCTCTCTTCCGGGACAGCATGCCAAACAGGCTTTATAATCAATCATCAGCTAAGTAAGAACTTTTGAAATGGCTATGCGATCAGATTTTTTTTTTTCTCAGATTTCCCAGTTTTGGCAGTATCAGAAGATTTCAGACACTTTTCTGCAGTGCGACAACAGCTGCAATGAGCATCAATCCAAGAACCAATAGGAGCTCCGAATCTGATGACACAATCCATGCGACAATTCAAACAACCACAGGAAAAATGTTAAAACTGTTTTGTTCTTCCTGGTTTTATTATTGAGGCATGCCGTGTGCAAAATTGCCACTAAGGATTCTTTACATTAGCTGTGAGGAATCATTTGGGATAGTGAAAGTGTCACAGGTGGATGACGTCAAACTTCAGGGGCGTTTTCTTCTGTGTTTAGTGCATCTTCATTGTTGTTTAGTCTGAAATTATAAAAGCGGAGATCTAACAGTTTGACATTGGGAGCCATATTTGTGCAGTCTGACATGCTACAATCATTCAGTATTATATATTAAAATGTTTAAAAAATGCACAGTGTGAGCTGGCCTTAATTCGCACAAATTCACGTTTACATTCATACAAAAACGTGCATATTTGAAAAAAAGGCATGTCTCCAAGGGAGGCTCATCTGTCATTGGGGGATGAGGAAGACGTACTAACACTTACAAATTAGATTTCACACAAAAGTTCATATTTAAAAATTTGCCACTAAATCAAAACGTTACGAATTGAGATGAGGTTATGTTGAAAAAAAAAACAACAACATACGTTTGTACACATGTGGTCCTGTAGTCCATAATTGCCATTTTGGTTGTCAAGTACCCGTGTCTATAGACTGAATACATGATACGTTTTTATAATTTACACGGAAACTAATCCTACTCTCTTTTTTAAATGTGCACTCTGAATCCAGTTTTCAAAAGTTTGCGTTTTCCTGACATTGTTGTGAACGTACAAAAACGTTTGGCTTTTTATTTGAAAACCTGTGGACAATTAAAATTAGGTGATTTTCTGTTTCCGACTATGCATACAGAACTACTCTAGTATGGAAAAAGTATAAAGTAAAATGAATAGTCTACTGCATCCTTTGAGATTTATAAGTGTGTAAGATTCATAAGATCCCATAATACTTCATAACATTTCCTCAAACATTTTCCTCTATTTGAAGAGCATCAATCATTCATTCATTCATTATTTTCCTTCGGCTTAGTCTCCATTTCAGAAGTCGCCACAGCGGAATGAACCAGAAATCATTCTAGCATATGCGTTTTACACAGTGGATGCCCTGCCAGCTGCAACCCAGCATTGGGAAACACCCATACACACTCATTGACAAACACTCATACAATACGGCCAGTTTAGTTTATTCAATTCACCTATAGCGCATGTGTTTGGACTGTGGAGGAAAACCGGAGCACTCAGAGGATACCCACATCAACACGAGAAGAACATGCAAACTCCACACAGAAATGCTGTGTGGACTGGCCAGCGACCTTCTTGCTGTGAGGTGACCGTGATAACCACAGAGCCACCTTGCTGCTATTAATCATATTTGATTAAATATATATATATATAAATAAAGTTTTTGTAGCAAAACCATCATACTTTTTTTGTCTGATATAGTGTGAATAATGTGAAATATTGCATTTAATATAGGAATTGTATAAAAAAATATAGGTCCCACTTTATATTAAGTGTCGCTTATACCTGTGAACTTACACGGTAACTAGATGTGTAAGTAGTATGTAACTACAGTGTATGTACACACTGGTACATAGTATTTACTTTTGTAATAATGGTGTAACTACACACATGTAACAACCCACTGAATAGTATGTGTAAGTTCAAATATGTAACAGGACATTAATAACACAATCTTTAGTAAACTTCCCACTTTAATGTGATTACTGATTCTACGGTTTACTTTAAAACAACATAAAAACAAGGTATTTGTATCTTTCTATATACACTTACACTTTTTTGGCAGAAGTTTGCTGTTGTTAAACAGTTGCACAAAGACTTTGGTTTTATATATTACACAGTAATTTGTGACCATTTTACACTTTATATTGAGTGGACAGTTCCTGAGGATTTACCCTGTAATTACACTGGTATCACAAGGTAAAACCTTCTAATGCAACGCTAGTTCTGCCATTCTTATTCTAATACAGTGTTCAGAAGTACAGTACATGGTATGCAAACAGGTATGGAAGTGGGAAAACACCTGCAAGTACATTGCTGTTACACATAGCACGTATGTAATTCTTGTTACAGATGTGTACTTTTTTAGTGTTGTTACCAATGTCCTGTTACACATTTGAACTTACACATACTGTTTAGTGTGTTGTTACATGTGTGTAAATACTATGTACCAGTGTGTACATATACTGTAGTTACATACTACTTACACATCTAGTTACCATGCAAGTTCACAGGTATAGGCGACACTTAATATAAAGTGGGACCAAAATATATATATATATAGAAAATATATAGAAATATATAGAAAATATAATTGTAAATTAAAAAATGGTTGTAGACCTTTTTAATCATTACATTTTTAGATCTCACAATACTCACACACATACTCTCAACAGAGTTTTGTTGTACTTACTACGTTAAATCAAGTTGCAAGGGAAATGTTTGTGCATCAAATGATTGACACGCCATCAGAGACCCCAAAGCCTGATGGTTTGAATCGCAGTGGATTTCAGGTATCGCTTAGATCTGAAGAAAATTGGCAGGTCATACATTTACTTCAATATTTCATAGGTTTTCGCAGCTTGTTTGATTTCCAATAGTCAACGTGTACAGCCTGTACAGTCATTTGCATTGCCAGCAGTTCGTCAGTGGACTTCCCAGAAGCATTCGCGGAGCTGTGAAGTTTGGAGGATATTCGTTCAGCATTCCCAGTTATAAACACCCGCAGAGAGAAGAGAGGGGAAGAAAACATTTCAGAGGAGCTGCTTCTGCAAGGAACTTCACAGTCGGTTCGCTCCTGTTGTTTGGCTCTCGCATTGTTTTGAGTCAATAAGGAACGCATCCATATTTATATGATTGTAGAGTCATACATAAATAATCAAGGAATTTTTTACATAAAATTTAAACTTACAATTACTGTGGGGAAAACCACATTGCGCCAAAACCATGCGGATGTTTTACAATGTTAAGCAAATTTAGATTATTTTTCAATGAATTATGGGGCAGCTGAGCGTATAGTTCACCTTTCATTTTTCAAAATCAATACTGCAAATAATTTACTGTTAAACTCAGTCATTTTCCTTCAGCTTAGTCCCTTTATTCATCGGGGGTCGCCACAGCAGAATTAACCGCCAAGTTATCTAGAATATGTTTTACACAGCGGATGCCCTTCCAGCTGCAACCCAGTACTGGGAAACACCATATATTTACACATACACAAAGGCCAATTTAATTGATCCAGTTCACCTATAGCTCATGTCTATGGAATTTGGGGGAAACCGGAGCATCCTGTGGAAACCAATGCCAACACGGGGAGAACATGCAAACTCCGCACAAAAACGCCAACTGCCTCAGCTGCGACTCCAACCAGCGTCCTTTTTGCTCTGAGGAGACATTGCTAACCACAGAGCCACCGTGCTGCCCCCTTCACTTTAATAATCAAATAAAATATAAAACCAAAGCTATTTGCCACTGCTGGAACAATTAGTTATTAATTATGTGGTTATTACATCATCATTACATCAGTGGTTGTTGGTTCCTGTCCTTGCACAACACTGTTGTTAGCTGGATAGTTAGATTTATTTACGAACTGGGTTCAGAACTACAGGGTCCCTACAAAGTGTTCACTACTCCCTACTAACTAAATGTTCACTTCAGAATTTTAACACACGCTAAAACAATGGCTGTTAATTAATGTGCTACTGCAATAATAACTTGCCATTAATACAATATTAATGTCATCAAAGGGTGACTATATTAATCTAAGATAACAGCAAACTAAAATACCTGCATTAATCATGCCCCTTATATACACTCACCGGCCACTTTATTAGGTACGTCTTATAAGTAGTAGTTTTGCCTTCAGAACTGCCTTAATACTTTGTGGCATAGATTCAACAAGGTCCTGGCAATATTCCTCAGGGATTTCGGTCCATTTTGACATGATAGCGTCACGCAGTTGCTGCAGATTTGTTGGCTGCACATCAATGATCCATGAGTCTGGTGACTGTGGAGGCCATTTGAGTACAGTGAACTCATGTTCAAGAAGCCAGTCTAAGATGATTCAAGCTTTATGACATGGCGTGTTATCCTGCTGGAAGTAGCTAGAAGACGAGTACACTGTGGTCATAAAGGGAAGGACATGGTCAGCAACAATACTCCGGTAGGCTGCAAAATTGGCTAATTCTAGCCTCAGTTTTCTCTTCTTAGCTGACAGGAGCGGCACCCGGTGTGCTCTTCTGCTGCTGTAGCCCATCCGCCTCAAGGTTTGATGTTTTGTGCATTTAGAGGTGCTCTTCTGCATACCTCAGTTGTAACCAGTGGTTAAGTTACTGTTGCCTTTCTATCAGCTCAAACCAGTCTGTCCATTCTCCTCTGACATCAACAAGGCATTTGCGGACACAGAACTGCCGCTTACTGTATATCTTCTCTTTTTCAGACCATTCTCTGTAAACCCTAAAGATGGTTGTGCGTGAAAATCCCAGTAGAACAGCAGTTTCTGAAATACTCAGACTAGCCCATCTGGCACCAATGCCACAATCAAAGTCACTTAAATCACCTGTCCTCCCCATTCTGATGTTTGGTTTGAACTGCAGCAGATCATCTTGACCATGTCTACATGCCTAAATGCATGGAGTTGCTGCCATGTGATTGTCTGATTAGAAATTTGCCTTAACGAGCAGTTGGACAGTGTACCTAATAAAGTGGCCGGTGAGTGTATTAAAAAAAATATTAAGAAACATTTTTTGTTGCTGCAACTAATTGTATTGCTATATAATATTATTTGTCAGGACGAATTGGCCACAACGTCTCTAAGACGCATCTCATTCAAAGTACATAATGGCTGCCGTTAAATAATTAATGCGCTAAAGCAATGATAGTGTTAACTTGCCATTAACACAATATTATAGTCATCAAAGGGTGAATATATTAATCTACAATATCAACAATCTAAACTATATGCATTAATCATGCCCCATCAATGTATATTTATAATTATATGTTTTATTGTAAAAAATATTAATATTAAATAAATTTTTGCTGTATATTATTATTATTATTATTATTATTATTATTATTATTATTATTATTATTATTATTATTATTATTATTTGTCAGAACAAGTTGGTCCCAACTCCTCTATGTAAGACATCTCATTCAAAGCATTTATTTATTTGAATGGTTGACTTCTATAGGCTGTGAAATAGCTGAAATAATTAGTATAAAGCATAATGGAACCGCTGCAAAATACTTGATACAAAATAGTAATGTTTACCAGCCAATCAGAAGCAAGCCACTACCCCAACCCTAAGCCCTGTAGTAAAAAACAATCATTTCTCCATTACCTCCAAATGACACAAATATCCATTTTCGTTAGTCGCACCAGGTGAGACTAGCGCTAACAACAGCTGTTCCCCAAAGTTTTCTCCACTCATAAAAGACAATCTGTGATAAACTCTGCGTGTCTCGTCATTCATATTTATGAATATGTTTATTCTGTGGGCAGCTTCTGATGGGGTAGGAAGAAGCAGGAATGTGAGATTTCTTGTTAAAGACCCGAGCTGGTCTTTGAGGTAAACACGAGCTGAAGTGTTTTTGGAGAGCAGGAGAGATAAAGACCAATAAAATAATAAACGAATCGTCTAACTAAAAAAAAAAAAAAAAAAAGCAGCTCGGCCAGTAGAGCGCAGGCGGAGGTTCATCTCTATTCATGTTATGTAAATTGAGGGGCGGCTTGCGAAAAATGTGGTGGAGAGAGTGAAAGGGTATTAGTCATTCAAAAGGGGCCGTAATGGAGAGGGAGGAGAACTATGCAGAGTATAGCAAAGTGCTCGAAGTTCCCAGTCAAGCCTTCAGGAGAACGGGTTAGTAGGATGTGTGGTATACAAGTACAGACATATCTACTAAGGTATCAAGAGTTTAGAGTGGTTTTAAAGGGTAAACACCTTGGTTCTGTGGGTTTCGTCTATCAAATCTTATCTTTAATTTGTATTTTCTATTGGATTCGGGTCAGGTGATTGGCTGGGCCATTCTACAGCCTAATTTTCTTTCTCTAAAAGCATTTAAGAATTTTCTTGGCTGTGTTTTGGATCATTGTCTTGCTGAAATGTCCACTCTAGTTTAGTCTTCATCATTCTGCTGATGTAGATGTTGGACTGAAGCAGCTGATATTCATTTACAAATGATAAAGGGCAGAGGGTTGCTGAAGAATTACTGAGAGATTTCAGCTGCTGTCTGGGCTTTCCATGCCTTTCTACACCTCCCTTTCTTCATGTATTCAATATTTTTCCCTCGGTCATTTCGCTTTATTATGCACAACTTATGGATTTCTGTGGTTGTTACTAACATCCAGTGAAAGTTTTAAGTCAACAGCACCTTTATGTTTTCTGAGAAAAGAGAGTGATGTGTTCAATACTTATTTCCCCCTGCTGTATATTCATATAGTCATTGACTCTATAGTATTTGTTTTTCCTACTATGGAAGTCAATAGTTACAGGTTTATAATATTCTTTAATATATCTTCGGGTTCAGCGGAACAAAAAAAAAAAAAAAACTCAGACTGGTTTGGAATAAATCAAGGGTGAATAAATAATCTTTTAATAATTAATTTACACCAAATACTACACAGGGATAATAATAAAATTTACACCAAAACAACAATACATTCAGAGACATCTATAAAAATTATGATATTGGCATTGATGTCAGTGAACTGACGTTTTGTCATGTGTGGTCAATTCGGTCAATGATTAAGTCATTAACTGAAAAACAAATCTAAAAGAATTCCAGCTATATAATTTGACTGCTCCTTTGTAATTATCATTGTCAAAGTCATCTATAATAACAACGACGGTATTGGCATCTATGCAGGTCAATTAATTGCAATTTTGTCACTTACGGCTTTACATGGACAAGCACTGTAAATCAGGAAGGTACATAAGGATATTTAAAAGGATATGACAAAAAAATAAAGTTTGTCGTCACCATTTACTAATCCTAATAACTAAAAAAAAAGACAGGGTCAAATGATCTGTTGAAGCTCAAACTTGAGACTACAATTCACACAGGTTGACCAAAATTAAACAAAAATGACATTTGGTGTAAACAACACTAAAACATGGATTGTATTAATGGCTCGGGCTGCTGGTGGTGTAATGGAGTGGATGACATTTTCTGGACACACACTCCGTTCACTGCCATTTACTTCCAATTGAGCATCATTGACTCTACCAGAGGTTGACAGTCTACATCGCTTCATGACCACTGAGAAGCATCTTGTGATAACAATTTCCAGCAGGATGACGCACCTTGCCACAAACCTCGAACTGGTTTCTTTTACATGAGAGCGGAGAATTTACTAAACTCAAATGGCCTCCACTGTCACCAGATCTTAATCCAGTAGAGCTTTTGCTGGAAATAAAGATTCGAATGTGCATCCGACAAATCTTATATGCTGTCATGTCAATATACTGTAAATCAATATTATGGCATTTCTCAAGGAAAACTTTAGTTCAACATCAATATCATAGTCATTAGTTCATTAGTTCAACAATATCATTATTGCTACTGGCCCTTTAAGTGCACCTGCATGTTGCTAGTTATTACCCAAATTCACAATATAGCCCACGTGAAAAAAAATTACTGTAGAATTTTATAGTAAATCCTGCAGTGTTGTTTGAGTAGGGTCTGTCTGCGGACTTCAAGACAGGGGCGTAACTTGTTGTGGAAGCATAACTTTAAGTTATGGAGACCCACATGTCAAAATTATGTTGTCGGCAATTTGGCGCTGTACAGTTATTAACGTCTACACCTACTACACACCTAAACCCAACCGTCACAGTTATTAATGTCTACACCTACCCCAACCCTAAACCTAACCATCACAGTTATTAACGTCTACACCTACCCCAACCCTAAACCCAACCATCACAGTTATTAACGTCTACACCTACCCCAACCCTAAACCTAACTATCACCGTTATTAACGTCTACACCTACCCCTACCCTAAACCCAACAGTCACAGTTATTAACGTCTACCCCTACCCCTACCCTAAACCCAACCGTCACAGTTATTAACGTCTACACCTACCCCAACCATCACAGTTATTAACGTCTACACCTACCCCAACCATCATCGTTATTAAGGCCTACACCTTCCTCAACCCTAAACCCAACCAACACAGTTAAACCCAACCATAAGATATTAACGTCTACACCACAACCATACACACACACACACACACACACACACACACACACACACACACACACA
>CAIGQZ010035066.1:4218437-4235010 GCA_903798205.1 Danio tinwini
GAGATAGATGTAAGTGTATATATATATATATGTAGATATATACACATATATACACACATATATACATATATATATATATACATATATACATATATAATTTACACATCTGGCAACCTCACACATAAAATCTTGCATCAGAGAAGCTTCAGTGAAGCATACACTGTGCAAAGTTGCCGGAAATTACTTTTCTAAAGTTATTAATATCCATCTTATCATGAATAAGTTTGTATAAGTTTACCAGAAGTGTTCATATTTTAAGAAGTGTTCATTAAAGTTGAGTGCACAATTTAAGAAAAACACAATCGACTTGTGAAAACAGCAAAAGCCGATTGTGAAAGAAAGAAATGGGGGATTTACAGATATCTGGCAACCTCACACATAAAATCTTGCAGCAGATAAGCAAATACTGTGCAAAGTTGTTGGAAATTGCATCTTTTTTTTCATTTCAATAGTATGTTTTAAAGATTTGTTAATATAAAAACAAGATATTGTATTTGTCAAATATTGCATGCAAGTACCTGCACATACCTTTTCAATAAATATCATTCATCTGAAATAATTTCTTTACTGTGCAACAGTTGGCTTCAGCTTTTTTTCTATATATATATTTTTAACAAAATCTAAAAAAACTTTTCAGATTTTAACTGATTGTGTGTGATTTTGCGGATATTTTTTTCAATAAAATTGTGTTTAGTCAATATTACCTTGCTTCAAATTGTTAAACTAAAAAATATTATTATTATTATTTTTTTTACATGATTATGAATTATTTTAGAACTATTCTCTTGTAAACACACTCATTTAATACAATAGTTCCACTAATTTGACTACACAATTTCCAATTATATTGGCGTTTCCTTATTAAAATAACCACAAAAAAAAATCTGTATTATCCTGAATAAACTGAAATTCTATGTTCAGTTCCGGACTGAAGCAGTTTCAATTTACTAGAACTTCTATGTTAAGCTGCTTGGACACAATCTACATTGTAAAACTGCTATAGAAGTAAAGATGACTTGAATTGAATTGTATTGAATGAATAAGTTTGTATGAGTTAACCAGAAGTCTTCACATTTCAAGACAGTTCTTGATTGCACATTTTGTTGTGGAAAAACACAATCGGCTTGTGAAAGAGAGAAAGCACTCAATGGGGGATTTAAATATATCTGGCAACATCACACATAAAAGCTTGCATCAGAGGCTTGTACAGCATTCTTTATAATACAGTCTTTTCAATTTATAATGATCTTTTTTGGACAAAGAAATGCAATGCAATATTGCATTGTGATATACTGTCACAATTAACGCTTAATGACCTTATTGTTGTCTTGAGGGAGGAAAAAAAAGCTTGTTTACCAACATTTTTCATGGCAGGTTTTATTAACAGCTAAAATCAGACAGCTTCATTAAGTGGTTGGAGCTGTTAGATTGTTAGCCTTCCGTCAAATCGGAACCACCATATAATCTGGTGGCTACCTCCTACAGTGGTCTTTTCAAGAGATTTGACATGACGTTTCAGTAGCTGTCAGCGTATAACTGAAGTCTGCTATCTAATGCACTGCTTAAATGTACTGTCCATGTCATAAAGAGCTCAGTTTTCTGACCTTGTGTTCTTTGAGATGGGATATCTCAGCCGTTTCTCCAACACTGAACCACACTGAGCTCCAGGGGCTCCAGCAGGTGTGACTCCAGGGAAATAAAGTCTGGATACACAACAAGAAGCTCAGTGACACTTCTGCTTGACAAACAGGACGGTCTTGCAGTACAATAACACTGTGCACTTTCTTTGTTTTTGACACCCTGAGGGTTGCTGTTACCAATGAAGGAGGAATTCGCAATTACTGCACCTACAAAATACAGAAGCATTAAGCGAGTGACAGTGAGGAGTTTTCTTTTTCAACTACTAACACACCATCAGAGCTGCATATACTGGTTTTTTTTTACAAATATTTTAATGCATTGTAAATGTTTTCAGGTGGATAATACCTGGAGAAAACTGTTAGCCATTAGCCTTGCCGGTTATCTCAATGGTAGAGTAGTATAACCCTAGCTAATAGTTATGCTAACTAAATAATTAGCTGATTAAGTATTTTTTTAAAAACAAACAATAGTTACATTATGCTAGCCAGCATAGAAGCAAAGTACCTATATTATTAATCCTTCACGCATACCGCCTTGGCTGGTCCCTGAAGTATACGATCACACCGGTGTGATTAGAACGTTCAGAGCACACGTCATCTACTGCTAAATTCAAATATGACAGCACGCGCCGCGGCACAGAAAGAGGTGTGCAGCTCTTGTCATAAATCACAATTTATCAGTGCTTTCAAACAAATAACATTTATTTTAGGTTTCAGACATTCAAAATACACATAACTACAAGCAAAACATACCAGTTAAGGATTTTAGATTTCACGTGGATGTCTATGGAGACAGCAATAATTATTATTATTTTTCAATATAACTGGACGATGTGCTTTATTCACGCAAGATACACACTGTTTATGTTACTAGAATGTTTTCTCTATTCCTCTCTAAGATAAACAGTTGCTTATCCTTCATATATTTTGGAAGAAAATTATGAATAAACATGACGTAAAACCAGCAACTTGGATCTCTCCTGCAGTTGCTGCTAGAAGGAATACAGCTGCAGGAGTTAAAATATATATAGCCTATATTATTATTATTATTAATATAATTTGTTGTACAGTATCACAAATTATGCTATATTGGCGTGAGTATCCTCAGCTGTATTCCTATCCCTCTACAGCTTAGGATACCCGCATTATTTAACCAACCTCTTGTCTCGCTACAATCCAACCCGCTCTTTAAGATCTCAAAACTCAGGGCTTCTTGTAGTACCTAGAATAGCTAAATCGAGTAAAGGAGGTCGAGCCTTCTCATATATGGCCCCTAAACTCTGGAATAGCCTTCCTGATAATGTCCGAGGCTCAGACACACTCTCACTCTTCAAAACTAGATTAAAGACCTATCTCTTTAGCAAAGCATACACTTAGTGCATTACATATCGGTATGACGCATGATGTGCCCCACACAGGATTTTGCTTCTTGTTTATATACACTATGAACAGCAGCTACGCTAATTATTCTCCTTATTCTGTATTTCCACCTGGGGATACTCATCTCGAGACCCTCAGACTATGCAGTGCCACTGATGCGATCCAAGACCAGCGACGAGACGATCCCAAGGTTTCCGGACCAGGCCGTATCCTGAGCTGCTGCTGTGGTAGTCATGATGGAGAGCATGAGACTGATTCCTGTGATGCTCCAAGGACAGACGTGTCTTCACGGAGGTCCAGCTACTGCGCCTAGACTGCAGCTCTGCACAAGACGTTTGGCCATAGGAGAAATGGTCATGCCCAACTGAGCCTGGTTTTTCTCAAGGTTTTTTAAATTCTTCACTTTCGCCAATTGGTGAAGTTTTTTCCTCGCCGCTGTCGCCACTGGCTTGCATGGTTCGGGATCTGTAGAGCTGCGCATCGATGGAATTGCTCTTCAGTGTTTGGACTCTCTGTAGTGATTATTAAACCACACTGAACTGAGCTAAACTAAACTGAACTTAAACACTGAAAACTGAACTGGCACTGTTTCAATTCACTATAAACTTCCATGTGAAGCTGCTTTGACACAATCTACATTGTATAAGCGCTATACAAATAAAAGATGAATTGAATGAAAGATGAAAAAAGATGAATTAATATAGACACTGTACAACAAATAATATGTTTACATTACCATGAGGGTTTGGTTTAGGTTTGAGGTAGGAGTAGACGCTAATAAAATACAATTAATGTTTAATTGAATAAATAATATAAATACTTCTCGGTAACTTCAGATCACAGCTCTATCCCTTCTGGCAATAATGGCGGCGCCGATTATCTGTCATATAACAAATAATGCGATCATTATTAAGCCATTTAAAAGACAAAATAAATGTTCTATCACATATTTGAGAAACGGAGTATCAGAAATTTACAATATAATTAGAACATTTGTCAATATTTACAGAAAAGGGCAAAAAGAAACTATAGACGAATTACCAGCTTATAAACATTTAGGATGCGCGCACAGCGAGGTTGCAGAAAAAAAAATGGGAGTGCTAGCATTTACAGAGAGGGAATGACATCCTACAGAGTTTGTTGTTGTCTTAGAAATAAGTTATATTGATAACATATTTTATATATATATATATACACATACATATATATATATATAATATATATATAATTTACATAATGCTTTCAGCATATTATAACAGCTTGTCACCCAGTGTGAAGCACAGTTATTTGGCAAAATTAATGGTAAAGTGAGCGGCGTTCGTCTGACAGATCCATTTGCAATAGCACCCTCCCAATGGATATTGGATACGACGAAATGGCCAAGCATCCAGCCCCAAACATACAACCATCTTATTGAAACTCCAAGTGATTTTACAAGAGAGAAGTTAAAGACCTACAAGTCTTTGGATGCCTACAATTTTGTTCTGTGTGGTCATGTGCAGGAAATAATGCTCTATGATTACCAGATTCAAAACTATGTAGTGCTAAAAACCGAGGTTCTGCCTAGCCAAAGACAAGGAAAGAAGGAAGTGTACAAGGCCTGGGTAATCATCAACAAGCAAAACAACTGCATTCTGACAGTGAACTACACCCTTACAGCAGGGTATGTGAACTTACAATTTTTACATTTCATTCTGAGCATTCAGTGTCCGCAGTTTAATTCACCATAGTTAACTATTTTTGCTGAAATCATTGCTGCAATCGAAAACGAGTATTGAGTATGATTCAGCATATAGCGTGAACAATATGAAATGAGAACTGCAGAGTCGAGCATTTTTGATTAGGTCGTCCCTTCATTCAGCTCCCTTTTAGCCAAAGACGTCTGTGGTTAGCATCAAAAACTGTGTGGTGTACGGTAAAAGTTAAGTTTTGGCATCCTACCGCACAACACGACATGTTTGCTATTGCAACCATTTAGTTTAGTTTTTTTTGCAACCGGGAACCCGTGTGACGCAAAATGGTAATTTCTCTATACAGTACATAGATCATTGGGGCTGGTGGGTCACGTGATAAACTTGACTCGTGACCATGGGAATTTTAGAACGCAATGGATTATAACGGTCACAAAATAAATAAAAAAATGAAAAACACCTCACCCACAAGAGTCAGCTGGAGTATTTAAAACAAACATTCATTTAACTTATCGTTTAAGCAAATTACAGCATGCTAATCAGTAAATTAGCAAAATACATTTTAGACAAACAGTATATACTTTCCACATGCTAAACACCCTGCTGAAAAAAAAACAGCCTAAACCAGCCTTAGCTGGTCAGGCTGGAAAATGACCAGCTTAAACCAGCTTGACCAGCCTGGTTTAAGCTGGACATAGCTGGTTTTGGCTGGTCAAGCTGGTTTAAGCTGGTCATCTCCCAGCCTGACCCGCTACGACCAGGCTTGAAATGGCTGGAAATAGCCAAAACCCCTCTAAAACCAGGCTGGTCGACCAGCTAAAACCAGCCAACCAGCTTAGGGTGGTTTAAGCTGTTATTTTCAGCAGGCCAATAACCAGTTGGGCTTTTTTTTGTACAAATTCACGATACTGGATAGCAAATTAGCCAACATTTTTATTTAATTGTATTACTTTGAGCAAAAAGTATGGTTCGATCACATGCTAGCCAGCCAACTAGCCAAACTTTAACTAGGAAAGAGTATAGTTACAGCATAACCAAATAATCAGCCAGCTAGGCCAACAATGTTTTTTTTTAAACAAACAGTAAATTAGCCAAACTATATAGCCTAGCAAAATATAGCCTTACAGCATGCCAACCAATTAATTATCTATTTTTTAGATAAACAGTATGTACTTTCAGTATGCTAACTAATGAGTTTTTTTTTTAAAGCAAATGCTATACAGTAGCATACTAACAAAAGAAATTAGCCAATTAGCCAAACTTTATTTTGAAGCAAAAGTTATGGTTACAACATATGCTAGTCAGCCAATTAGCCAAACTTACACTAAGCTAACAAACACATTATTTGAAGCAAACAATAGTTACAGAATGCAAGTCTGCAAATTAAGTAATTACAGCACACAGGCAATATCCATTTTTAAACAATCAGTAAATCAGACAAACGTTTTTGAAGTAAAAAGTAGCCTCTAGGTAGCATTCTAGCATTCAGTAGCCTAATTAGCAACACTCATTTAGACAAACATCACATAGGCTACTTTCAGCATGCTAACTAAACAGCCAGATTGACTCAAATGGTAGCCTATGGCTAACTAGCAAATCAGCCAAACTTACTTAGAACAAACAGTATGCATATGGTAGCCAGCCAATTAGCTAAACATACAGTATGCTAACCTGCAAAATAGCCAAACAGTTTTGAAGCAAACAAAATAGGATGCTATCAGCGAATTAGCTAAACTTTCTTTTGAAGCAACCAGTATTGTTACAGGATGCTAGCCAACCAATTAGCCAAACATTTTTTAGCAGACAGTATAAGGAGACCAGCCAATTAGCCAAACATACAGCAAAGCCATTTATCCAAACATCTAATCTTACAGGGGATTTTAGTGTAGCATGGATGTGTTCATTATCTGTATGTGATCTATAACGCCTAGAGAAAGCTGTTAACATTTCCATTGATCTGTTCCCTTACTGCTTATGTGACCAGAGTATGACAAATCAATCTTCAATACACAAAGAGAGGGGTTTTTTGGAAGTAATTACAAGTTACATGTTGGTTTATTGGGCTAATTAGCATCCTCAAACAAATTAGCATGTTTTGCTAATGCCACAGTTACAGTGTTTTCACTTTCACAGCAGAATAAACATTAAAACGACTTTCACTGCATATTAAGTGAGAACAGGAGAGCGTATTTTTCTGCACTTCTTGTAAACACCGAGGTGAAACCATGTAAATAATAAGTGTTTATTATTATGGCTTTATTTTTAGCGGTTCATTTTCAAAGCCACAAAACAGGCTGAAACCGATCCTCACAGTAGAGTTGTGCCGAACTCACATTTACTCTCCCTCGCTCACTCTCTTTCTCTCTCATAATATCTTTCCTGTGTTCCTTCATTTCAACTCCATTGATCCAAACATATTGATTTTTTATGCTCACAAAATGACTTTTACCAGCTTTGCCGTTAGGTGTGGTTATACAGGCGGCTCTGAAAGAGAAAATCTGCCCTGAAAGATGGATAATGCTGACCGCAGCTAAGATGAAGACATAGATTATATTGTTTCAAGTGAAGCTTTGTCATTTAGTTGTGTCTCTACCTTTAAATCAAAGAGATTCGGGCCACGAGAAAATTTTGATATACATTCACCGGCCACTTTATTAGGTACACCTGTCTATCAGCTCGTTAACGCAAACCATCTCATACTGGTTTCTTGAACATGGCAATGAGATGACTGTACTCAAATGGCCTTCACAGTCACCAGATGTCAATCCAATAGAGCACCTTTGGGATATGGTGGAAAATATGCACACTCACCGGCCACTTTATTAGGTACATCTGTCCAACTGCTTGTTGACTCAAATTTCTAATCAGCCAATCACACGGCAGCAAATCAATGCATTTAGGCATGCAGACATGGTCAGGACTATCTGCTGTAGTTCAAACAGATCATCAAAATGGAAGAGAAGGGTGATTTAAGTGACTTTGAACGTGGCATGGTTGTTTGTGCCAGACAGGCTGGCCTGAGTATTTTAGAAACTGCTGATCTCATGGGATTTTCACGCACAACTGTGGGGTTTACAGAGAATGGTCCGAAAAAGAGAAAATATCCAGTGAGCGGCAGTTCTGTGGGTGTCTTGTTGATAAAAGGTCAGAGGAGAATGGCCAGACTGGTTCCAGCTGATACAAAGGCAACAGTAACTCAACCACTCGTTATAACCGAGGTCTGCAGAAGAACATCTCTGAACGCACAACATGTCCAACCTTGAGCCGGATGTGCAACAGCAGCAGAAGACCACACCTGGTGCCACTCATGTCAGCTAAGAACAGGAAACTAAAGCTACAGTTCACACATGTTTGACATCAACAACATAAAAGCATGGATCCATCTTGCCTTGTGTCAACAATTCAGGCTGGTGGTGGTGGTGGTGGTGGTGTAATGGTGTTGGGGATATTTTCATCACACACTTTGGGCCCATTAGTGCCAATTGAGCATTGTGTCAACACCACAGCCTACCTGAGTATTGTTGCTGACCATGTCCATCCCTTTATGACCACAGTGTACCCATCTTCTGATGGCTATTTCCAGCAGGATAACGCGCCATGTCAAAGCGCTAATCATCTCGGACTGGTTTCTTGAACATGATAAGGAGTTCACTGTACTCAAATGGCCTCCACAGTCACCAGATCGTAATCCAATAGAGCACCTTTGGGATGTGGTGGAACGGAAGATTCGCATCATGGATGTGCAGCCGACAAATCTGCAGCAACTGCGGGATGCTATCATGTCAATACAGACCAAAATCTTGGAGGAATATTTGCAGTACCTTTTTGAATCTATGCCACGAAGGATTAAGGCAATTCTGAAGGTCCAACCTGGTACTAGTAAGCTGTACCTAATAAAGTGGCCGGTGAGTATATTCTCACAAACAAGGCCTGCATTGGAAAAAACCCTTATCTTATATTCAATCGACTTGTCACCTGAAAAAGCCTTTATCACTCAGATAGCCCGCTTTTTAGAGTCACATGTTTGTTATCTTGCATTGGGATGTTGCCAGATCAGAAGCATGATGGGATCCTTATGGGCCTTTCATGCATGCATACTGTGATTTTATCATTGGGGGTTGTCAGTCTGTGTATTTATTGGTCATAGTGGGGGGTTTATACTGCTCACATTTTATGCTACTACTCATGGTCTACACAGCTAGTCAAATACGACAATAATTAATGTTATGATGTAATAATTTATGCACTATTTATATAAAATCAAAACAGTCCTGTAGAGGCAGCATGGATGGGAAAAAATTAACATTCACATAGATTTAAAAATATTCAGGATATTCATAAATTTTCCTTTGGTTAGTCCCTTATCAGGGGTCACCACAACGGAATGAACCGCCAACTATTCCAGCATATGTTTTACACAGTGGATGCCCTTACAGCCGCAACTCATTACTGCGAAACCGGAGCACTCAGAGGAAACCCACGCAAACATGGGGAGAACATAAAAACTCCACACAGAAATGCCAACTGGCCCAGCTGGGACTCGAACCAGCAACCTTTTTGCTTTGAGGCGACAGTGCTAACAACTGAGCCACTGTTACCCATTATTTGGATTATACTAAATCATTTGGTTTCATTTAAAAACAAGTGAATCAGATTGAGTCGTTTGAAATCAAACTATGCTGATTACATTGTATTTGATTCACTTAAGAGAATCGACTCATATGAGTCATTTGTTCTTTAATTGAACTATAATAATTATGCTTTATGTTTATGATTCACTAAAAAGAAACAGCTCATGCTTTATACATTAACTTAACCAATTCATTGAAGTGATTCGTTTGAGAGACAAATACTAGTAGTTGCAGTCACAAAAAAAATAAAAAAACTACTAAAATGATTCAATTAGGAGTCACACTCCACTGGTTGCTCTGTATGTTTTTGATTCACTAAACAAATCTTCTTATTGGAGTGCAGTATGTTTTTGATTTACTAAATTTATCAATTCATTGAAGTTTTTTTTTTTAAAGCATCAAACTTCAAAAGGTCACACGCTGGTTTTTATTCACTAATTGTATTGACTCAAGCTACAAATTTCTTGCCTCATAATTTGATTCACTACAAATTAATGAATTAGTTTGGGAGTTAAACTACACTGCATGCTGCATATTTTCTATTCGCTAAAGGAATCTGCTAATTAAAGTAATTCATTAAAGAGTCAAACTACAAATATTGCATATGACTTAATTGAATACATAAATGGACTCACTGCATTCATTCATTCAGTAATCCAACTACACTGCATGCTGCATATTTTCTATTCGCTTAACGAATCGGCTCAAAGTAATTCATTAAAGTCAAACTACAAATATCATACTGATTTGATTTACTACATGAATCAACTCACTGCATTCATTTGTTCAGGAGTTGAACTACATGCTGCAAATTTTCTATTTGTTAAACAAATCGGCTCATTAAAGTAATTGATTAAAGAGTCAAACAATAAATATGGCGTTTGATTTGATTCACTACATGAATCGACTCTGTTCACTAGTTCTGAAGTCAAACTACACTGCATGCTGCATATTCTATTCACTAAATGAAATTGCTCATTTAAGTAATTCATTAGAGTCAAATTACAAACATGCCGTGTGATTTAATTCACTACATGAATCGACTTACTGCATTCAATCATTCAGGAGTCGAACTGCTGTACATGCTGCATATTTTCTAGTCGTTAAATGAATCGACTCAGAGTCAAACTACAATTATCATGCCAAATGATTTGATTCACTATGAATCGACTCGCTGCATTTATTCGGTAGTCGAACTACACTGCATGCTGCATGTTTTCTATTTGCTTAACAAATTGGCTCATTAAAATAATTCATTAAAAAGTCAAACTACAAATATTGCATTTGATTTGATTCACTACATGACTGCATTCATTCATTCGGGAGTCAAGCATGTATTCAATTCGCTAAAATCAGCTTCATTAAAGTAATTTATTAGGAAATCAAATGACAAATATCTTGCCCCATGATTTCATTCACTATAAATCGACTCACTATATTCATTCATTCGGTAGTCGAACGCTGCGTTCTGTATGTTTTCTATTCACTAACTGAATCATTAAAGTAATTCATCAAAGAGTTAATCTACAAATAATGCATATGATTTGATTCCCTACATGAATTGAATCACTGCATTCATTCATTCGGGAGTCAAACTACACTGCATGTTTTCTATTCGCTAAACAATTCAGCTTATTAAGGTAATTCATTAGGAAGTTAAATGATAACTATTATACCGTATGATTTGATTCACAACATGGATAGACTCACTGCATTCATTCATTCGGGAGTCGAACTATGCACTGCATGCTGCATATTTTCTATTTGCTAAACGAATCGACTAAACGAGTTAAACTACAAATAGCATACTGTGTGATTTGATTCACTACATGAATCGACTCACTGGATTCATTCGTTCGAGAGTCAAACTACTGTTGCATATGTTCTATTCACTAAAAGAATCGGCTCAAAGTAATTCAATCTGAAATGACCTACAATAACCAATCTACAGTATACAATATGTCTTTGATTCACTAAAATCAATTCACTGGACATTTAATTCTAAACTAATTAATTCGAGAGTCAAACTACAAGGGCCATGCTGAATGAACTCATTAAAGACACTAAGAATCCGACTACACCAATCATATTAGTTTCAACAGCAGCAACATCAATCGGTTCAAGAATTTTATTATGATTTTTTTTAATGAAAGCAGCTCTGAATAAGAATGGAGCCGATCTGTAGTATAGCCATAGCATTAATTCTCCCCTTGCACACCTGGGCCCTTCATTTAGTTTTACTGCTCTGGTGAAAATCAGACAACAGAGAAAATAATGACCCGTGTCCTTGACCCGTCCACCGCCGAGTTCTCGTTCCCCAACACGACTCCGGCAGCCATATATTTTTAGAGGAAAATAAATTGTGACACAATAAATGATCACACAAGGTCACCAAAGCACCTGCTATTAAATAAAACTCACAAAGTCACACAAATTAAAAGCATTTGCATAATCGTATTCAAGAATATAATTCGCCAAAGGGATTTCAGGCAATTTATTATGGCTGTGGTCAATCTTATCCCTTTTTAAAATCTCTTTTCATCTACTGCGCTATGGTGTATGCAAAAAAGGCTCCTTTTTTTAAATTAAAAATAATAATAAATCAATAAATTGGTATGCTATTAAAAACAAGCAACTTTATCTATCAACCTGCTTAAAGTGGTCCTATTATGTAAAAAACAATCACTTTTATAAGGGGTTTAAACACAGTTGTGTGGTGACAGCCACAGCTGCCGGAAATAAACTGTAAAATTACTGACTTTTTTTTTTACAGTGTACTTCACAGACTTGACACGTGTAAACACTCACTCCAACAAGTTTGCGCAGCTCTCGGTCCCGCCCACATTGGTCACAGCTACCAACCCCACCAATCACTTAGCTTGAGCTATGCGTCATTTCGATGTGTATACATTTTTTGAGAGGTCATGTTAGCGATGGCATCAGCCACAACAAAAGCTATGCGACTGCGCAAAGGCTGCGTCGGAGCATACACATATGCTTGACTCAGAAGTATAAATCAGCCTTAAGGCAAGTTAGTCTTGTTTTTTAATCTGACACTATGCTGACACATAGGCATTTTGGCTCCGCCTTCTTTAGAAAGGAGCAAAATCTAATTTGAATTCAAAGTGACAGTCACCAAAACGACACAATATGTATCAAAACCTAAAAGGTAGAGGACCAGGAGTGCCAGTTAGTAATAAATCAAATTATCAATTTAATATTTCTCTCACAGAAATCAGCTAAAGCTAATAAATCATCCACAAACTGATCTTTAGACTTCTAAAACGAGCTTTAGTTTTCTCTCTGTCCGACAGCGTAAGCGTGTAGCTCCATTTGAGGTGAAAATTGATTGATTTCTCCCACTTGTAGACTGTCCAATAGTATTTTTTTTACTTTTCAACTCAAGAAAAGCATGTATCAAAAGAAAAAGAAAACCAAAACGCAAATAAAGAGAGAAAATATGTCAAATGTCTTTTTAAAAAGCTATAAATTGTGCATTTAAAATTCTATATAAATACACTTTTTGTAAAAAATAATATTTTTTTGTGTTCTACAGATTTTTACATGTTTGTTTGTGTGTGTGTGTGTGTGTGTGTGTGTGTGTGTGTGTGTGTGTGTGTGTGTGTGCGCGCGCATGTATGTATGTGTGTGTTTAGGTGCATTTTTGTACATTATACTAGTTTTTTTGTTTATATATATACACATTTTTGTGGTTTCAATCCATATAAATTCATGTTGTATTATTTGAGAAATTTGTATAACACGCATCAGATTTTTTTTTCATTAAGTTTTTTTTCTCTCTCTCAATGCTGAATTAATAATGATTGTTGAGCTGATCTTGTGTTCAACATATTGTTTTAGTATTGTTTAGATATCCTAATCCTAGTCATGAGATCATACTGTTCAAAAGAAACTCCAGACGCACATGATCTCTGTTACCCTGATGAGCCAAGTGTTTGCCGAAACTCGTAGCTGCAGTTTTAAGGAATAGCCCTGTCAATAAAGGCTTTTAAATATTATTTCCACATTTTTCGAGTGCCATGGACTGACTTTTGCAGTTTACACTTTTTTTATTGTTTGATTAATTAGCGTTTTAAAACATGAAATAAAGACAGTTCGTCACCTTAGAATTATCTGACATTTTTGTCAAAATTGAGTTATTGACATTCTTATTAAATGACAATATATTTACATTATGGGATGTTGTAAGTTGTATAAAACATACACACAATGTAAGTCGTTTACATTTTTAGACATTTATTTAAAAAAATCTAATGTTACACACATACTGTTTGCTATGGAATGCAAAAACTTTGAAGCTCAATATCTCAAAATTATTCAGAACACAGACAGAACCTTATAATTCAAAGGTGACGAGTTGTAAATGATAAAATTGTCTATACGTTTAACGGTTACTTTTAAATGCATTGTTTAATTGCTTTATTAAATGACATTTAAAAACACACATTAAAAAAAACATTTAAATATGTCTGTTTATTAGTCCATTATTTGCTTATTTAAATTGTATTTATATCAATTTTAATGCTTCAATTATAATTAATTGATCATTTGATTCTTCATCTTATTTCCAACTGGCACTCCTGTTCCTCCATAAAAAGGGGCCGATTCAAAGAGTTATAAAACATTATTTGTGAGGTATTTCCAGTTAATACTTCATCACACACATCAAGGGACATCAGAGGCTTATTTTACATCTTCTAAAAAGGGGCATACTTTAAAAAAAAATAATGATTTTCCAATAGTTTCATGCATATAATCCGATCAGTACTTACACAGATGATGCATGTTCTTCATTTATTTGCATTACAGATCAGTTCAGCATATAGTATCTGTCAGCGCTCATGCATTTTGTATGTGCACCGCTGTCAGGATCAGTCGTTCAGTATTAGCTTGAAGAGTGCAGTGAGTATGAACAGTCCTTATGCTTCATAATCATACAGATGACTGAACGTAATCTACACTAAAGCACGTTCGCTATGATCAAAATACTGAGAAACAGCATAATCAGCGCACTGAAACTCCCTCATAACCTGTGATCAACTAATTGCTGATTACCCTTAACCCTAATTAGCGGGTGACGCTAATTAACAGGTGACCCTAATTATTGTCTAGTAGTTGCGTAGTCAACAGCGCACAATAAAAGAGGAGGAGAGAGCGAACATTTGAGTGTTTTCACATCTAAACTGTTGCTGTAGTACAGTAGACCCTCAAGGGACACAACACAAGCATATTGGTTTTACTCCCGATGTATTTATGGGGGGGAAAGGCTGTGAAAATAGAGTCCTTCAATTCAATTATACTTACTTTATATGGAAGCCAATTAATTAGGCAATTTGCAGACATTATGGTATATTTTGCACAGCATGATTTCATGTATATATATTAGTAGTAGTGTTGAGTATTCTGTAGGTATGTGACCAAGATCAAGAGGTTGTATTTAGTTCACAGAAGGCAAACCGTAATTGTGGGAAAACTAATGTTATCAGTTTTCAAATGATATTTGAGAAGCGTATGGGGTTAAATTCATATCTGAGAGAGTGTTTACGTAGCTGAATGTAGAAAGCTTATGAGTTTGGTAACTGAAAATGCACACTTGAAATGCAATCTGCCGTTCGTTCTTCGTACCACGCTTAAATGATCTAAGATGATTTTGCAGATCCTGGATCTTTTAATCTTTAATCTTGAACTGATCTCTGGCTAATTTGGTTGTTCAAACAAGTTCACGAATCAGAAAATGTCTGGATGAACTGATCTGAGATCACTGCGCATCATAGATATATACACTAGATATTGCATACGGACCCAGAGCATGCGTCAATAGCGCCGCCACATTTGTACAGTGCTCCAATGACAAAAGCCATTCAACCGCACTAGTCGACAGTGTGCCAATGTGAAGATGCTGGACTTTAGCGCGGTGTACGGGTGTAGTAAAAAGAAAACAAAGCACAAAGGCAGAACATTTCATCGTTTTATTTAAGTTTTTGTATGTTATGAACTTTTGTACTAAACAAGTAACGTTATTGATGATAATACAGTCACTTATACTGCATTCACCATAAGGCAAAGTAACACCAACTTGCATTAAATACCAGGCTTATGCTAGTTTTGTTGAATAAAATAAACAAACAATGAAAAAGAAATATGACAACACGATGCTGCGGTGCCAGAAATGTGTATTATTGTCGGCTAATTACTTGTGAATGAGTCGTTCATTATGGAGATTCATTCACAAACAAATCGCTACCTCCAAAAGAATGAGAAGTGAAGGTAGGCGAGGAGGTGTGTTTCAGGACATGGATTAGATCAAATTGAGATAATACATTTCCATGCACACAAACACAAGCTCTTTGTCGACAGTGCTCGTGCGGTCACTTATCCACTGATGAAGAAAAGTGATGTAAAATTATAATTTTCATTATTTAAATTTTTTTTGCATACTGACCACTGGGGAAGACTCCTGATCACAGATTTATGTGTATATCTCTGGCTCTGGATAGCCACAGTCCTCCATTGCACCTTGGTCCCGCATTTATTTCAAAGGAGCGCTACACTGTACTAAAATGGCGGCTCTATTGACGCATTTTTTCCAATAGGCAACAACAGGGTAGGCGCCATCTAATGATATCTATGGCTGCATGTGTTGTGAAGGACAGATCTATCGATCCTCGAAATCATGACCAGCAATGCTACGATTGGCTGATGGCACAGCAGCGTAATGACATCATCTGATTAATATTCAATTATACATGTGAGCAAAATGACATAAAATTCATAGTAAACAGTTTGTTAAATATGATACGCAATAACTTTCCACCTTTGTTGTAGGCAGCATGCTTTAAGCTTTTATGTGTCAAGAGTATTTAGCAATTTATTTAGTTTTACAGTTAGAGTGGATATTTATAATTATAGTAGCCATAGTAGTATTATAGTAGCCGGTTTCTTAATCGGTGTAAAGAATAACTGGATGTTTACAAAAGCATTTGGATATTGGTAAAGGTGTCTGCAACTTTTGTGAAGCATCAAATCACTGTCATAATAACTGTGTTCATAAAAACATGTTCATTAATGCATAAAAGTATTATTCCTTTAAAAAAAAAAAGTATCATATTGTGCATGTCTGCGATCTAAAAAGTTCATATCAATAAATTTTCTCTTTAAACCATCAGGTGGCAGTCTTTGTACTTTTATTTCAGAGTGCAGATTGCATAAG
>CAIGQZ010035066.1:4248496-4268288 GCA_903798205.1 Danio tinwini
GTTTTGCAACAGTTTGTGCCCATCATGAGGTGTTTTGCCTTCAAAGTGTTCAATAGGATAAAGCGATGTCGCGTCGTCCATATTTTTTACAGTCATTGGTCACGAGAGGTTGCTATAGAGAGTCTCCTGCTTTCAGTTTGAGCGCGCGCGTTTATGTTGGAATGGTGGCTGAAGTTGTGGAAGGCGTTCGAGTTAATACTGCGGTAACGATATGGCCTGCTGCGGTTCCGAGAAGGACGGTTACGCTGTCTGCGCAGTGAGTTTATCAGACCAGGTCATCCGCAGCCTCAAGATCAGTCTATGTTATTACTCCAATTTGATTATGCGATTCATGCTATACATCGAACTAATATTGCAACATATACATGAATTACAGCTCCAACCTGAAAAAAAACATGCAGTGGTAAGTGTCAAAATTATCCCAATTTGAACCTTAACCTTACCATTAAGGTAAATATGGAATAACTAAAAAACATAAGGAAGAATAAATATACAGGGAGTGCAGAATTATTAGGCTAGTTGTATTTTTGAGGATTAAAAAGCCTGCCATCCATGGATTCTGTCAGTGTTTTGCTCTGTTCACCATCAACATTGCATGCAGCAGCAACCACAGCCTCCCAGACTCTGTTCAGAGAGGTGTACTGTTTTCCCTCCTTGTAAATATCACTTTTGATGATGAACCACAGGTTCTCTATGGGGTTCAGGTCAGGTGAACAAGGAGGCCATGTCATTAGTTTTTCTTTTTTTAGACCCTTTCTTGCCAGCCACGATGTGGAGTACTTGACGCGTGTGATGGAGCATTATCCTGCATGAAAATCATGTTTTTCTTGAAGGATGCAGACTTCTTCCTGTACCACTGCTTGGAGAAGGTGTCTTCCAGAAACTGGCATTAGGACTGGGAGTTGAGCTTGACTCCATCCTCAACCCGAAAAGGCCCCACAAGCTCATATTTACCAGCCCAAACCAGTACTCCACCTCCACCTTCCTGGCGTCTGAGTCGGACTGGAGCTCTCTGCCCTTTACCGATCCAGCCACAGGCCCATCCATCTGGCCCATCAAGACTCACTCTCATTTCATCAGTCTATAAAACCTTAGAAAAATCAGTCTTGAGATATTTCTTGGCCCAGTCTTGACGTTTCAGCTTGTGTGTCTTGTTCAGTGGTGGTTGTTTTTCAGCCTTTCTTACCTTGGCCATATCTCTGAGTACTGCACACCTTGTGCTTTTGGGCTCTGAAATATGGCAAAACTGGTGGCAAGTGTCATCTTGGCAGCTGCACGCTTGACTTTTCTCAGTTCATGGGCAGTTATTTTGCACCTTGGTTTTTCCACACGCTTCTTGCGACCCTGTTGACTATTTTGAATGAAACGCTTGATTGTTCGATGATTACACTTCAGAAGCTTGGCAATTTTAAGAGTGCTGCATCCCTCTGCAAGATATCTCACTATTTTTGACTTTTCGGAGCCTGTCAAGTTCTTCTTTTGACCCATTTTGCCAAAGGAAAGGAAGTTGCCTAATAATTATACACACCTGATATAGGGTGTTGATGTCATTAGACCACACCCCTTCTCATTACAGAGATCCACGTCACCTAATATGCTTAATTGGTAGTAGGCTTTCGAGCCTATACAGCTTAAAGACAACATGCATAAAGAGGATGATGTGGTCAAAATACTCATTTGCCTAATAATTCTGCACTCCCTGTATATATATATATACATACACTTAAAGCATGTTTAGTTGCATTGCATGTTATATAAAAACTCTGTTTTGCATCTTTAGTTCCAGTGCAAAAATTGATAGTGTGAATGCTACGTGAACCAGGAGTAATCATGTATACAATTTACTATACTAATCCAGATTAAAAGAAGCCAAATGAACAGAACTGCTAACCATAAAAGCCACAAAACTCTACTTTAGCCATTTATATTTCCTCAGTATCCCATAAAATACACTATATTCCTTTACAAGCATAGCTGCGGTTTGACTAGCCTGTCTTGAATGTCCTCTCTCTTCCGGATTGGATTTCATATCTCTTAGCCTTCAGGGCTAGAGCATCTTGCGCTCCAGCAAAGCTAAACAAAATGTGTCTTCATCTGACTCTGTAAAACACATCAGACAGAATAAAGTAATGGTAACAGCAACACTGTCGAACATCAGGCTAGCTGGTGTCAGAAATAAGCTAATGACTCCAAGTATGTGCAATGTTTTCACAAGAGCATCTTGGTTTTCTGTGTGAGTGTGCGCGCTAGTCTGTGTTTATGCTTGTGACAGTTCTGTATGCCTGAGGGCTTTGTGTGCGCGCGTGTGTTTGTAATGGTGTGTGGATGCTAGCGGCAAAGAGACAAGTTTAGCGACTCTTAATTAGCCGCTGCATATTTTGCAGTGTTGACACACAGACAGTGTGTAAAAACTCAGACTGCATAAAGATCAATGTGTGTATAATGAGACTGTAAAGACACAAGATGGGGTGCTGATCCAGCACTAGCAGGCTAAACCGATTAGCTAACTGCTAATATAAACATTTGGGGCATCGCTATAGAAGCACACTGTAAAATACTACTGAACTACTGAGAGATTTCAGCTGCTGTCTGGGCTTTCACTTCCTTTCTACACCTTCCTTTTTTCATGTGTTCAATACTTTTTCTCTGTGTCATTTAATTTTATTACACATAACTTCATTTGTAAACTAATTAGATTTGTTTTCTTTGCATATATGGATATATTTGGTTCCCAACATCTGGTGAAAATTTCAAGTCATCGGTATCTTTATAAATATGTTTTCTGAGAAAAATGGTGACGTGTTCAATACTTATTTCCCCCGCTGTATGTCTGTTGATTTGTTAAAATTGTCCTGTAGCTGATGTTTTATTTTTAAACTGGATTATGGGATGTTGATCCCTGCTCCAACAACTTTTTATGTTGAAAATATTTCTCTGCCGTTTATTAAAGGGACTTTTATTGGCATTTTTGTAGTTTGAAATATGTATATTACTGTATATTGAGTTATATACACTGTATTTACACAGTAACATGCCTTACATTAGTTGACTGTCATCTTAACGTACATCAGTCAGACTGACTAAAGATATTAAGTTAAACTTTGTATAACTTAAAAGAAATAGTTGAAAACTGATGAACTTATTAAAGTCAAAGTAACATAAAAAACCAGACAAAAGTCCTGTCGCCTATCCATGTTTTACAATAAATAGCAACAAGTAATAACTTGACTTGTCATTTTGTATCAGATGTGGCTAATATGAAAGGCAAATGCCTCTAGATTACGCTTATTTTACCTAAATAAAATATGATCATGCCTTGATTTTTAATGATTTAATTAGGATAGTAAGGTCTGAATTTGCTTAGACAAAAGTCTTGTCACTTCACAGAAATACTGTACAGTATAGAATATAATAAAAGTCATGGTATAAAGTCATGGTGCAGTGGAAAAAAATTTATATTGTGTATGACTCCACTGAGCTGGGAGGACTGCATCCATACATCTCTGCAATGACTCAAAAACGTATTAATAAAGTCATCTGGAATGGCAAAGAAAGTGTTCTTGCAGGACTCCCAGAGTTCATCAAGATATTTTGGATTCATCTTCAATGCCTCCTCCATCTAACCGCAAACATGCTCAATAATGTTCATGTCTGGTGACTGAGCTGGCCAATCCTGGAGCACCTTGACCTTCTTTGCTTTCAGGAACTTTGATGGGGAGGCTGAAGTATGAGAAGGAGCGCTATCCTGCTGAAGAATATGCCCTCTCCTGTGGTTTGTCTTGATACCTCAGGCTATTGATGTTGCCATCCACTCTGCAGATCTCTCGCATGCCCCCATACTGAATGTTACCCCAAACCATGATTTTTCCTTCACCAAACTTGACTGATTTCTGTGAGAATCTTGGGTCCATGCGGGTTCCAGTAGGTCTTCTTCAGTATTTGTGATGATTGGGATGCAGTTCAATAGATGATTCATCTGACAAATCGACTTTGCCACTTTTCCAAATGATCAACTAGAAGTCAAGATATTATTTGTTGCTCTTACAACTAAAGTAAAATACTCTTCTGAAATCAATTTAACAATGCTATTACAGTAGCATTTTAAGTGATGCTTTTTTGTGCCTCATGGGGATGAAACTGAAAAAGAAATACCATTATAATGATTGTACAATGATTACTTGTATTAAAATATACAGTAGATTACATTGATGGCAAAAGCAAAACAGCATAGAGACTTTCATAACATATAAAAACGAACGCCCACAAGCAGAAATCTAAAAGACAGAATTAAAGCACTATTTATACCTCCATTAAACACAAAAGCTTTGACACTGATTATATGCGATAGAGATGTTATCGGTGCGCAAAATCCCCAGACGTGGGTTAAACAGGGTAACCGAGGGAGAGAAAGGGCAATACAAGAGAACGTTTTCCCTGTTTGCTGGAAGGCTGTAGAGGCTGCTGTTGTAAAAAGTGCAGAAATCTCTGAAGTACATACACACACGCACACATACACACACTCACACTGAGAGACTTCGCCTCGGGAGGGAGCAGCCCTCTTTCAAAACACACTTTAAGTGCTTTTCAGGACTGCAGCTACAAACAGCAATCTGCATCAGTCGAGACCATTACAAACCCTTGCTGAGCTCCACACTACTGCAGGGAGAGACAATCACGATTATTGTTACTTTAAATAATGCTTGATAATGAAAAAAAGTAGAGGTTTTATTTTTCTGAAGGAGATATGAGCGCTGTTTGTTCACATAATACAGGGTTTTTATCCTGCTGCGTAGCTGCTATTGTGTCCTGAGTGACTTTCAGTGCATTGCAAGGCAGTTGATAGGGTGTTTGCTGTGCGCCAGGATGTTGTTTAGCTAAACCGTACAAAATGTTGATTGGCATATTGCTTGTTTGGCATGTTGCTATGGGGTTGCCGGCGAATTGCAATGCAGCACTAAAATTCTGAAAGTAGGTTTCAGTTTTGCTGTTGTTTGCAGTGCAAGAATTATAAAAAAAATTATTTCATTTTGTTGTGCAGTAGCTAAACTGTTGCCATGGCGTTGCTATGCAGTGCTAAAAGTCTAAAAACTTTCATTGTTGTTGTGCAGTAGCTATTCTGTTGCCAGGGTGTTGCTATTCAGCACTACAATTACAAAACTGAATTTCATTTTGCTGTGCAATAGCTATTCTGTTGCCAGGGCGTTGCTATGCAGTGCTAAAATTCTAAAAACTATTTCATTGTTGTTGTGCAGTAGCTATTCTGTTACCAGGACGTTGCTATGCTGTGCAAAAAAATCTAGAAAACTATTTCATTATTGTTGTGCAGTAGCTATTCTGTTGCCAGGGTGTTGCTATGCAGCACTAAAATTACAAAACTGTATTTCATTTTGCTGTACAGTAGCTATTCTGTTGCCAGGACGTTGCTATGCAGCACTAAAATTACAAAACTGTATTTCATTTTGCTGTACAGTTGCTATTCTGTTTCCAGGGCGTTGCTATGCTGTGCAAAAAAATCTAGAAAACTATTTCATTATTGTTGTGCAGTAGCTATTCTTTTGCCAGGGTGTTGCTATGCAGCACTAAAATTACAAAACTGTATTTCATTTTGCTGTACAGTGGCTATTCTGTTGCCAGAGTGTTGCTATGCAGCGCTAAAATTACAAAACTGGATTTAATTTTGTTGTGCAGTAGCTATTCTGTTTTCAGGGTGTTGCTATGCAGTGCAAAAATAATAAAAAAATCATTGTTGTTGTGCAGTAGCTAAGCTGTTGCCAGGGTGTTGCTATGCAGCACTAAAATTACAAAACTGGATTTCATTTTGTTGTGCAGTAGTTATTTTGTTTTCAGGGCATTGCTATGCAGTGCAAAAATAAAAAAAAAATTCATTGTTGTTGTGCAGTAGCTAAGCTGTTGCCAGGGTGTTGCTATGCAGCGCTAAAATTGGCAAACTGGATTTCATTTTGCTGTGCAATAGCTAGGCTGTTGCCATGGCGTTGCTATGCAGTGCAAAATTTCTATTAAAAAAACTATTTTATTGTTGTTGTGCAGTAGATAGTTTGTTGCCAGGGCATTGCTATGCTGCACTGAAAATATAAAAATGGATTTAATTGTGCTATACAGAAGCTACGCTGCTCCCCGGTGGTGTTGCTATGCAGTGCAAAAATGATTTAAAAATCTATTTCATTCTTGTTGTGCAGTTGCTATACTGTTGCCAGGTTGTTGCTAAGCAGTGCTAAAATTACAAAATTGGATTTCATTTTGCCATGCAGTAGCTAAGCTGTTGCCATGGCGTTGCTATGCTGTGCTAAAACTTAAAAAAAAAACATTTCATTGTTGTTGTGCAGTTGCTATTCTGTTGCCAGGGTGTTGCTATGCATGTCTAAAACTACAAAACTGAATTTCAATTTTGCTGTGCAGTAGCTAAGCTGTTGCCAGGGCGTTGCTATGCTGTGCTAAAAGTAAAAAAAAATGTATTTATATTTGTAGTGTAGTAGCTAAGCTGTTTCCAGGGTGTTGTTATGCAACACTAAAATTCAACAAATGTATTTTACTATGGCTACAGTTGCTAGGGTGTTTGCCAGGGTGTTGCTATTTATACTGTAGCTAACACCAATGTTGTTTAACATGTTGCAATGCCAACCCAGGCTCATTCTGATTACGTAGCTCTATATACATTTCGGGAGAGAGCAAAATACGTCCTAGGAGGACACGTTTTTTTTGCGGTTTTTGTTTTGGAAATCTGCCAGAGGCTGCTGTGTACACTTTTTGAGATCTCAAATTTCTCTCACAAGTGCCATTCGCGCCTGCTGTTCTCACATAAATCCACCAGACTTACTGACTGACCAACTGACTGATCCCTCCACCGTCCCCAAACCCAACCGATAGTTTTTTGAAAAGCAATCCAGAAAAAGAAAGCCTCACCCTGTTGTTTACTTGTTTATTTTATATTTTGGCTTTTGTTTTTGTCTTACCTGCTTTCTGGAACTGTTCTTCACCGCACTTGGACCCCGTCTTGGTCAACTCCGCTCTGCGTCTAAAGTCCGCCAAAGTACATGTCGAGCTACCGGGCAAACTGGTAACAGCGGAAAAGCCGTCCACACGTTGGTAAGCTGTCAGCTGGTAAGCGAGAAAAGGAACAGCGATATACTGCCCCGTAGTGTTCATTTTAAAGATAAAATGCAGCCTTACATACTTCTGGTTACATAATTTGCGACCTTCAGAAATGTACATAGGGCTACGTTTTCCGAATGAGCCTATGCTGTGCAATGGTAGTGCTATGCAGCACTAGAATTTTACAAATAGATTCTTCCAAATGTGGCTGTGCAGTTGCTAGGGTGTTTTTAAGGTGTTGCTATGTGTAGCTAAGTGCCTAAAATGTGTCACGTTGTATCATGTTGCTATGCAGTTGCTGTGATTTGTACTTATAGAAGGTAAAGCGCACTTATACAGTGCTGTTGCCCTGGAGTTGCTATGCATTGCTACAATGTTCCAAATGCTTTTTGCTGTTTATATCTAGTCACTGTTTCTTTTTTTCTGCCAGGCCGCTGCTATGTGTGTTTTTTATATAAAGTGATTTTCAAAATATCTTATTAATCAAAGTAGAACCCACAAAAAAGTGTGCTAATTTAAAAATAGTCCATTCTGAATGTCATTAATATCTGTAGACGTAATATTTACCCTCTTAGCTTGTGAAATAGGGTTGATTCTAATACCACTGATCACCATTAAACCTGTCAGTTCTCAAGGAGAGTCCAAAAATGGCTACTGAACTGTGATGAGAAGTGAGAGGGAGAGAGACAGACAGAGCTGGAAACATAATTAGAGTCCTCAGTCGCTCTCCGGCACACCTGACGCTGAGCATCTCCTGCAGGCCTGGATTTTTCAGCTCTGGATGCTTCTATTTTGGGAGTCGTGTGTCTGTTTGGCCCGGTTCCTGCGGTTCCTGTCGAGCGGATCTTCTGCTTGTGTGGCTGTACACGCCATTTCTCACCCTGACACTCAAATTTACATCCTGCCTGTTTTCTGCCTGACCTGCTTTTCTCATTGGCTGCTCCTGCCCTTCACCAAATGACACTAACTAAATTCAGCCTAACTAAAACTCGCAACAAGGAAATTTATTGGATTTCGACCAGCGAGTGCTTTCTCCTCGTCTTGACTTGACTCTCTCTGAATCGTAAAATGACGATATCTCCCTCATTAAAGGGGTCCTATTATGCTTTTTACACTTCCTTAAGTGTGCAATACTGCCAATTGAGCATTAATAAGATCTGCAAAATTAAAGCACAAAGTCACTTGTGCAGAAGTTATTCTCTACAGGCCTCATTCATGAAACATTCATAACTACACAAATACATTTGAAAAAATGTGTGTGTAAAACAAAACAAAAACAAAACAAAACGAGTCGGCATGCAGACAGGAGGTGGAGCGGCTGGCTTTATGGTGCAGATGCAACAACCTGGAGCTGAACACGCTCAAAACAGTGGAGTTGATAGTGGACTTTAGGAGAAAACCCCCTGCACTCCCCCCACTCACCATCCTGAACAGCACTGTGGCTGCAGTTGAGTCATTCAGGTTCCTGGGCACCACCATCTCTCAGGATCTGAAGTAGGACATTCACATTGACTACATTGTGAAGAAAGCCCAGCAGAGACTGTACTTCCTTCGTCAGCTGAGAAAGTTCAACCTGCCACAGGAGCTGCTCGTACAGTTCTACTCAGCTGTCATCCAATCCATCCTCTGCACTTCAATCACTGTCTGGTTCAGCTCAGCTGCCAAAACCAATCTCCGTAGACTACAGCGAATAGTCCAGACTGCTGAACGAATAATGCTGTACTCTTCCAGAGTGAGTAAAAGGGCTCGCAAAATCACTCTGGACGCCTCGCACCCAGCACACTACCTGTTCGAACTGTTACCGTCTGGTCGGCGCTACAGAGCACCAAGCACAAAAACAGCCGGACACAGGAAAAGTTTCTTTCCTCAGGCCATCTACCTCATGAACAGTTCAATATTCTCCTACTGCGCATAAACGTGCAATACTGTCTCATACGCACTTGTACACAGCACCTTATAACAATATACAATGCAATACTTTCTCCATTCGCATTGATACAGAGCACCTTATAACCTGTATATTCACAACAAATCTGTACATACAATTCAACAATCCAGATAGTTTTGACTAACTGCATCTCTGTTTAATGTTTAATGTTTATCGCCTTTTTCTTTTCTCATATTTAATTTTGTGTTGTCACTTGTCACTTTATGTACACTGGAAGCGTCTGTTGCCAAAACAAATTCCTCATGTGTGTGAAGCACACTTGGCAATAAAACTCATTCTGATTCTGATTCTTGAACATGGTGACCACAGGGTCCTAAAAAAGTATTAAAAGTTGATAAATCAATTTAGAGAAATTTAAGGCCCTTAAAAAGTATTAAAAAGTCTTAAATGTTTTTTCACGAGGTATTAAATTTTGTATATTTTTTGATTCTACAATGTGTAGTTTTATGCTAAAGTTTTCCTGGATTTTATCTGAATATTGGGCTCCTGTGTAGTTTAAGAAATCGATAAAATCCTGCAATTCTATAGGCACAAACTAACATTTTTATTCAGTATATGAATAATGTTTTAGTTTAGGATTAGTTTCTTACAATCGGTATTTAGTAAATATACTGTTCATTAAAATGTCGCCAATGTTACTGGGTGAAACCTAAAGTGGCGATAAGGTCTTAACATGTATGGAAAGAGTCTTTAAAAAGGTCTTGAAAGTTACTGAATTTGACTCTCTGATTGCTGTATATACCATGGTGCAAACTCTCCTGCGGATTCATAAACACGTAGTTTAAAAAACAGAATTGATAGTTAAAGTTGCTGTATGTATGCTTCTGAAGCATAAAAATACCATAACATGTTAGCAAATATTTAAAGAGCCTCTATTTTGCATTATAAAAGCTCATATTTTGGTTCAGGGGGTCTCCAACAACAGACTGATATGCATGCAAAGTCAAAAAACACTTTCAAGTTCAGTGCCAAAGCCTCACTCCCATGCAGGAATCCCCGGTTCAATTCCCGCTCGAAACGAGTGGGTGCAGGATCGGTTAGAATACAATAAACGTAAATAGTTGTGAATACCTTGCATTTAACTAGTCATGGGTGGTGTATAACATTCCTTATATGTAAAAAAAACTACAGTACTTGCATAATTTGTTTATATTACTATTGTTGTACTACTACATGAATGAGTTGGTCAGCTGTGAACGTTTGATATTTTTGCAACACAGTGCCTTCCCACACTTTAACCAGCAGACGTCCTCATCGAGCTCTGATTTGGAAAGTGTAAGATTTGAGAAATCTCAGATACTTTTATGCATCCACATGAACAATGCAAACATCTACATCCACACCCCATGGAGCGAAAATGCGGGAAAAGCTCTCTCCCACACTACCTTCCCTTCCCCTACTCTTCCCCCTTCCTCAACTCACAGAAAGATCATCTTAACTCACAGAATGGTCATCTCAAAGTATGAATGTTCTGTATCAATGGAAGTGACTTTTTGCATCTCATTCTTATAGAAATAGGAATGATCTAAATAAACACTTGAAGCTTTAGGTATCTTTGATCCACTGCAGAAGAGGTGCCATTTGTCAGGGTCCTTTATCTAAATTACCTCCTGATTACCACAGCAGGGGGGTTCCCATTGTTGTTTCAGGAGAATGTTTTACTACGTGTTGACTATTTAAGGAAATGCATCAAAAAGCTCGGGGCGATTTTGTAGCACAGATTACCCGTAATGTGGAGATTCATGTTCCATACTATGTATATTTTGAAGTCAGGTATGCATCTTTTGATTTTGGATTTATCTTTGATAATTTGATGTCTTGTATTTATTCTTTATAAATTGACAGAATAATTGGCATAATACATATTTACCTGACTATTAATTATTATTATTAATTATTCATTCTAGTAGATTACGCTGTATCCTTGTTTCCGCACTTCTTGTGTCAGGTCAGTAGACGGACTAAAGTTCAGTTGAGATGGAGCATTGGGCACACTAACTGTATTTTAGGGATTCGACTGACTCCTGATATTGATTCAAGTGTACTTGGGTGGAAAGGGCGTTAATTTCCATCTAGGTCAACAAGGAGTTGCTCGACTAACCTAGATAGGGTACCCGATCCTTGTTTGAAGGTAATATTATTCTAAATTAAGTATGTACATGGAAAACCATGGACCTGGCTAAACCAAAATTATTAGAGAGTACAAAAGTCGGTTACATTTATAATAATGGCTGTAACCTCTAATTGGAAATTATATTGTCTTTACTCAGGGGTGTACATCTAAGCGGGACTAATCAAAATACTTTAGAATGAGTAAGCATGGAAGTGGCCATCTAAAATTATTAGTCAATTACCTCTGTTTAATAACCAAGACTGACAAGAGTGTGACCGTGAGGGACGCCATTGGCTGGGGCGATTCCTCTGAGCAACATGAGCACCAGAATGAACAAATGTAATAGTTATGAGTGAAGACAAAAGGTTCAAACATTTATCTAAATGATATATTGATATAATCTTCTTAATGTTTTATGATTGGAGTCAGATAAAACAAAAGGTAAATATATTAATATTCTAAACCACTTCATATTCAAATTGGAGTCAGATATGAGATAAAATTGAAGTAAATCAACATTGTACACTGGAAAGACCGAACAGGCAGTGAACCTTCATCCACCAGCGGACACCTTTATTGGGCCAACTGGGTGAACCATACAGAAAGTTTTGAGTAACGAACATTTTTCCTATACAATTGAGATGAACCGTTCACTGGTTCAGAAAGCTTCATTTCATCATCACTAGCAGCAACAGGAACAATTAAACAATGCAAAGATCAAAACCACGACAGGATAAACAGGGGAAAAACACTTGTAATGCTTTACATGGAAAAACAAGACTCAGCCAAGTGCCTGTGAGTGGTATATATAGTCCATCAGTAAGCATGAGTATCAGATGGGTTTGTGTGTGAGAGTGTGCGGATTATTGTCCGCTGTGACAGGAGATGTTGAGTGCAAAGAGCTAGTAGTTGTAGTTCGGTAAGTAATCTCCAGCTGAGAAAACGCTGCTGGCAATCACATATAAATACAAATATTAACTTCTCCATTGTTGTTCATTCATTTTACAAGTATAACATGGTTGATCAGTGTATTTGTCCTGCCCCTACTTAACTGATTGGATGACTGGGTGACTGTTTTAGTAGGTAAGTAATGTGGGGGGTTCTCCCCACTCCACCAGCAGTGTGCGACGACAACGGCGCCAGTTCGCGCACCACATACCAGCTATAGGAGAGACAGTGATAGAGCCAATTCAGTGGATGGGGATGATTGGGAGGCCGTGATCGGTAAGGGCCAGGACACCCCTACTCTTTACAAGTAATAATGCCATGGGATTTTTAATGACCACAGAGTCAGGACCTCAGTTTAACATATCATCCGAAAGACGGCACTCACTGACAATACAGTGTCCCCTTCACTGTACTGGGGCATTAGGACTTACACAGACCACAGCACCCCCCTGCTGGCCTCACTAACAATACTTCCGTTTTCCTATGTGGTCTCCCATCCAGGTACTGACCAGGTTAAGCCCTGCTTAGCTTCAGCGAGTAACCGGTCTTGGGCTGCAGGGTGATATGGCCGTGTACATGTTTTACCCAGAGTTAAAGTTATCAACCCTCAGCTAATTTTCAACAATTATTTTGTGTATTTGACAGTTGTTTATCACTTATCATCTGTGCTTTTTTTTTTACTATCTATGTGCTCAGAAGTCTCAAGATTTAAAAATTACAAGGCTTTAAAATGCTTTTTCTCTGAAAAGGGGGCGGGAATTTGAAGCTCATTTGCATTTAAAGAGACATACAAAACAACGGTTGATGCTTTTACTACAAAAGGTGCACCTTACAGCATGTTATAATAAATTATTCATGGGCTTTTCTGAGGTAAACTTTCACAGACACATTCTGGAGACGCCTGAGAGTTGCATTACATCTTGTGAAAATGCATAATATAACCCGTTTAAAACAATGCCCTTGCTTGTGAATTGTCAGCAGGTGGCTTTGGACAAAATGTGGAGGATCCTTTCTTCTCACTACAAAAAAATATTCACCGTTTGTACTGAAAGTGTGTTATCTAGAGGCAGACTTAAATGCTGATGTTACATCCCTTGATAAAACTTACAACAGTTCTGCATGCAGTTTCTCGTCCTGAGGGAAATAAAAATAGACGCAATCGAGATAATACTTGACATACAGTAAGAATATAATAATACTAAAACGTAAAACATTTTTAAGTGTGTGTGTTCACAAACACTAAGATCTCCTCAGAGAAAGCACACAAGCTCTTTTTCTTCGAAGACTTTTCTTTTTTCTTTTCTAAGAAGCCTAAGTACTCTCCATTTAATAACCATGATGTCTTGAAGAAACATTACAGACATTCATGAGATCTTTTCTAGCCTGAACTAATGAAAATATTCAACAGATGTATTTTCACAAAATCATATGCTTCGATATTAAGGGCTCCCTTTCCTTGATAAAATGTGAATATTTCCAAATGGCTTTTCCTCAACAGACTGTGAAATTCAGGAGGTTTCACAGCATCTCTCATTGCTGTGGCATTCAGGACACACACACACACACACATACATAGAGAGAGAGAAAGAGAGAGAGAGAGAGAGAGCAGGTTTCTGTGATGTTTCTCATGCTGCTGAGATTCAAATGGGAAGCTTTATAACTGCAGTACTTTGCGATGACACATTTTCCTCAGATAAAAGCACATTTTCTCTGGTCTGACCTGAAAAAGAATGACCTGGCGCCCCGTCTGCTGTTTTCACTGTCTGTCTCTCGCTGCATGTGTGTGTGTGTGTGCGCGTGTGTGTGTTGATTAGGTTCGTGTTTGGCAGAAAGCGGAGCGATATTGATGGAATGTCCCCCCATAGGCCAGCAAATTTAATTTCCCCCGCAGTCGTCCGCATCCCACAGTTCGTAGTCCTAACACAATAACAGCTTCCTGGAGCAGTTCTGCTTTTCTAAACACATCCTCTATTTAAACACTGGGCTATTCGAAAGGCATTGTGGAGTGTTCATAACACCATTCATTGCCACACACACCCGAGATGGAAAAATCTACTTTCAGACTAAGTGATAAAAAAAGAAAGAGTAAGAAAACATTGTGTCCTAGCATTAACATTAGCGTTGACAAAGACGGTTAAATATGGAAACAAACAGATGTCATTAAGCTCTATTACTTTAATATTATTAACTAACTAGAATTGATTACTAACATGCATGTTTTTGAAACCAACCTCTACATCTCTGGAGAGCGGCAAATACATGCCAGAAGGTACTTTTTTGCTGTTTTTGTTTCCGCAAATCCTGTGTACGCTTTTTCAAATCTCAAATCTCTCGCGCGAGTGCTATTCATGCCTGCTGTTCTCATGTAAATCCACCAGAGGCCGCTGTGTACGCTTTTTCAAATCTCAAATCTCTCGCGCGAGTGCTATTCGCGCCTGCTGTTCTCACGTAAATCCACCAGAGGCCGCTGTCAACTGACTGACTGACCGATCGACTCTCCTCCTACCCTAAACCCAACTGATAGTGTTTTCAAATGCACCGAATGACATTTTCAGAATGAGCCTATGTTGTGTTTTTCCCCTCACACACGTTCAATTATTTGATTATATAATAATTTGTCACAATTTGTGTGTGTGTGATTTTTTTGTACGTAATTTACTCGGTCAAATGCTTAATTTCATTTTTGGTGGAAAACCAGTATAACAGTGTCATACTTCAAAATCCCATATTAGCCTTAGTTAATGTTATTACTATCCTAATTATCTTGCGGGTTATAACAAGTTTCCATTAGTTAATGTATGTACTAGCATGAATTAAGAGACAACAAAACTTTTTACAGCATTTTTAATTATGGTTCAACATTTATTTATTTATGAACATGCTAAGAACTTAGTAATTCATGCTAGAATCATGCTAACAATACACTAATTTAAGTGTATTAACAACAACATGCTATTTCATACAAGAAACATGTTACCAACATGCTAATTTGTGTTAGATTCATGCTAACAACATGTTAATTCATGTTAAAATCATGTTGACAACATGCTAATTCATGCTAGAAACATGCTAGCAACTTGCTAATTCATACTACAATCATGTTAGCATACTAATTCATACTAGAAATATGTCAACATCCTAATGATTCTTGCCATATTTCATGCTAAAACATGCTAACTAATGCTTGAAACATGCTAAAAACATGGCTTTCTCAAGCCACCATAAAGTTTGCCTTCAAATTTTAATATCTACTTATTATAATTATTTATAACAAGTTTTCATTAGTTAACATATGAACTAGCATGAGGATTAACAAAACTTGTACAGCATTTTTTTATTTAAAAAGTTCATGCGAAAATCATGCTAATTCATACTAAAATCATGCTAACAACATGCTAATTCATATTAGAAACATGCTATCAACATGCTGATTCATAGTAGAAACGTTCTCAACATGCTAATTTATATTAATTCATACTTGAACAATGCTAACAACATACTAAAACATGTTAACATTCTAATTCATATTAAAACAAATCTAGCAACATGCTATTTCATGCTAAAACATGCTAAGTACTGCTTGAAATGCTAATAACATAAGATTTCTTAACAATTACCATGGTTTTACTACAAATAAAACCAAAAACAAGGCTTTTTTGGTAGTTTAAGCATAGTGATCACATATTAACCATGGTTTTGCTACACTAAACATAATTTAACCACTAAATATACATCTAAAATGATTTTCTAAATTATTCTGATTAAACATTTTGACTCATTGCTTTTTTTAAGAAACCACATGGAAGAATCAATTAATTTCATCAGTTTTGCATTTTATTTAATAGCACGTCAACAAACAGACTAGATTTTAAGCATGTTTACTAATTAATTTGTTTTTATTTGTCAACTTAGCTACCATTTTAAAAGTGAGAAACCTCTTATAGTAGAGAAAAACAAGTGAAGGAAAACTTAATTTAACGAATCTTTTAAACCAAGCAGTTGGATTTGTGAGAAACAGGCCATGTCTACTTAATAAAAAAAATGAATTAATTCATAATATGCTAAATACGGCCCCTTTAAAGGCTTATTGTGATAAATTTGTGTAATTTCTGCAGTAATATTACAGTCTTCTAATCAGAGCGCTTTCTGAGAGAGCTAGTTTGCGCTGACACAATTTAATAACTTCAAATCATCTTTTAATGACTTCAAGCTGCACTCTAAATAAGATGAAACATTCACGTGGCTTCTGTGCATAATCACAGGCCTTCTTTTCACTCACTCATTTTATTAGAAAAAATATATTCATTTGCATTCAGGGTTCTAAAGTTAAAAACAAAAACTTGAATAAAAGGATGCTATTTGCAAATGAAAATACTATGGTCATTAAAGAGGCTTTTACAAATCAAAGGCCTAAAGGGAACCATTACAAACTCCTTAAAGGGACAGTTCGCCTAAAAATTGAAAATCTAAATTTGCTACTAATTTCAAACCCTCAGGTCATTTAAGGATTTAGTTGGCTTTTTTCTTAAATTGAACGTTAAAACAATATTTTTAACTTACTTTTTGATTCTTAGTGTTTCAATAAAATGCAAGTGGACCATAACCTTTGAGAGTTAATAACACACATACAGGCGAAACAAAACAAACTGAATCCATAGGCTTGAAGCAAACTAGAAGCAAAGAACTAACCAATGCGAAGCCTCAGTGAAGAAGTGCATTCAAAATCCATTAACGCACTGTAAGTCCTTGATTATCACAACTATTCCATAGTCATTTGCCAGGTTATAGACTAGTTAATATTAGTATTAGTATTGCAGTGTAATATTTAAAAGAATAACTGAAATTTACAGTCATTTTTTTGTCAGTTGCAACACTTTAGATTTGTTCATTTTGTTTTAGTCATGGGCAGCTGTTGAAAGCCTTGCATTTAAAATCCTTTACCTTATGGTAAGCCATTGATTATCTCTTGCATATTACATAGCTGTCTAGAATACATGATTTTAATTGGTCCAAGGTATTTTATTCCCAGATAACAACCCCTAAATCTAATAACACAGGCTCATCTGGGTATTATGAATCATCTTGACCGTCAGTGAATACTTGGACAACCATTAAAGATTTAATTAACCAATAAACTGTCACAACATTCCAAGGCATGTTATCCCTAGATAACAACTGCTAAATAACACAGGTACTTTGAATTACCTTGGCAATCTTGAATCTCCTTCATTTTTGATGCCATCTTGTGAATGTATGATATGTAGGTTAGTCTATGCTCTATTCAGCTAGTTTCAGATGGTTGTTTTCACAGAATAAATCACTCCAGTCTTATACAACAGCCATCTGCTTCGATTTGGCTGCTGATAAGCCTGTCTGGCTTTATTCTGCGATAACAAGCTCCTGGATGTACTTTATTCCACTTATTACACATCACAAAGCATAAGGATTATTAGAGTAAGAACGTTCTTCTGAGCTGTAACAGTTTATTAATTCTTTAATAAAATGCAAAGCTGACAGAAACAAATACAGCTGATGGAGTATACCCTAACTTGCATATTATTCAGTCACAAGAGGGCAACAAACAGTCGAAAATGTAAAGCTGACAGAAATGAAAACAGCTGATGGAGTATACACCAACCTGTGCGTTATTTAGTCACAAAATGGTGTCAAATGGTCATAAACATAAAGCTGACAGAAACAAAAACAGCTGATGGAGTATACACTAACCTGCACATTTTTCAGTCACAATATGTCGCCAAATAGTAGTAATAGACACAAAGTTGGCAGAAACGATAACAGCTGATGGAGTATACACTAACCTGCACATTATTCAGTCACAAAATGGCGCCAAACAGTCAAAAATAAAAGCTGACAGAAACAAAAACAGCTGATGATGGAGTATATACTAACCTGCGCATTATTCAGTCACAAGATGCCACCAAACCAAAAACGCAGAAACGTAATCAGATTAATAGATTAACCTACTTATTATTTATTCACAAGATGGTGCCAAACAGTAAAAAAAAAACACAGCGTCACAGACAAGCAGATATATATTAATTTGTATGTTAGTATACAGTTGCAATCAGAATTATTGAACCCCCTTTGAATTTTTTATTTCTTTTTAAATATTTCCCAAATGATGTTTAACAGAACAAGGAAATTTTCACAGTATGTCTGATAATATTTTTTTCTTCTGGAGAAAGTCTTATTTGTTTTATTTTGGCTAGAATAAAAGCAGTTTTTTATTTTTAAAACCTATTTAAGGTCAAATTTATTAACCCTTTTAAGCTATTTATTTTTTCCATAGTCTACAGAACAAACCATCATTAAAAAATAACTTGCCTAATTACCCTAACCTGCCTAGTTAACCTAATTAACCTAGTTAAGCCTTTAAATGTCACTTTAAGCTGTATAGAAGTGTCTTGAAAAATATCTAGTCAAATAATTTTTACTGTCATCATGTCAAAGATAAAATAAATCAGTTTTAAGAGATGAGTTGTTAAAACTATTATGTTTAAAAATGTATTGAAAAAATCTTCTCTCCGTTAAACAGAAATTGGGGAAAAAAATAAACAGGGGGGCTAATAAATCAGGGGGTTGAATAATTCTGATTGCAACTGTAGATTTAAACATATTCACTGATTCACTGATCAGGTGATTCTAAGTTCCTTGATGAGCCTGTGTTATTTAGCGGTGGTTATCTTGGAATAACATACCTTGGAATGTCGCAACTGACCAATCAAAAGTGAGCATTACAGACAGTATTCCGCCTGGATGTACTTTATCCCTTATCTGAACAAATTCCAGCCAATCAGAATCAAGAATTTCAGGAGATCATGGTATAATGAGGTCAAAAATGAAACAATTTAAAAACTGAACATCGTTACAACATTATTACCTTTAATCTACAAATTGGATGTCTCAATAAACAATCCCAAGCGTGTTTACTACAGTAAATTAACCGCAAATTGTTGTTTTTGTGTGATTTTTACTTTTAATTTCAGTCCAAATATTGCTTAATTCAAAAATCTCCGTGCTGTGGAGGTATTTTCTCAGCATACTATGATTCGGGCCGCACTAATCCCAATCTGGAATGCCATTTAGGACGGATATTGCACAAATTGTTATTCATCCCAGGTCATCGGAGGATCCTCATTAAATGAAAACCGCAAGCTAATGCGGCTGTTAAAATGTCTACAGCAATATCATTTTCCGCTGATACCAAGAAGAAAAAAAAAACACGTCTGATAGGTCATTCGTGTTATTGAGATTACTAAATCAGGCCTCTTATTTTAAAAATAAATATTATCCATTATTATACGGAGCTGTGATAGCAAAACTAATCAACCGGTATTATAAGAAAACCCTTTGTTCGGCTGTTCGGCTTTGTTACCTAAATGAGAACTGGGACAGAAGAGATAGCGCACTGGTCTGTGTGTATCTCCATCATAAATGCTGAATGAAAACGATCCGGTCTATATTAGTGGAGTGTAATTAAAGGGGCAGAAGGGTTCGTTCACCCTGATGTATTAACGAGAGGACAGACTGCAGTAACAGGCTGGAGAGCGGCCTAATTATCTCATGAACACACGCACATCTTCAGAGTTCGTGTTGGGTCGTGTGTGTTTGTGCGTTATTTAGTGTAAGTAGCTGTGCAGTGCTGTTGAGCT
>CAIGQZ010035066.1:4291315-4303611 GCA_903798205.1 Danio tinwini
CCTTAAAAAATTCTAGTTTTCTTAGCTCTGTTTTTAAATCAGTTTATTGATTTAATGATATTTAAATAAACTGGTAAAATATATTTTCAGATCTAATTTAGACTGTCAATGTGCAAACATTTAAGCTGTGTCCAAAATCGCGTACTTCCAAATTACATAGTACACTAAAAACAGTATGCGAGCCAAGTAGTATGTCAGAATTCATAAAATTTGAAAAACAGTATGTGAGAAGTACCCAGATGACCTACTACTACTGGTGAGATTCTGAAGTGCGCATCGGATGGACGCTACACTATCCCAAGATGCATCATGAGAGAATTTATGAATGGGAGTGAAGCAACGCAACTGATGCGGGTAGTTCACTTGATGACAAAATGGCGGATGTAGTACATCCGAGTTCCATTCATACTACTGACATTAATACTGTATAGTACATACTTTTCTAAAGGTCGAGTAGTACATTTAAATTCAAATGCAGTACCTACAGAGTGGTAGGCGATTTCAGATGCAGCCTTAGTCTTTAAAACACCAATAATGAGCACAAACCTCAGCAGATATTCTGACTCTGAATGGCTGTTGTTATTTTCTTCGTCTCAACTCTGTCCATTAGCGTTTATTCTCAGTTCTGGGTTCACCTTTAGGTAACTCCAACCAATAGCAGAACAGCAACTACAGGGAAAGGCAGGGTTAAAAAAAAGTAAGGCCATATCTGATTGGTAAAATTTAATGCATTAAATAAAATAAAATATCACACATGTCTGCAAAACTTATATCGCATATGCTATCATCGGGACAATGATAATATTGTCATAATGATAATTTTGAAGTATTTCATGCTGCCATAGTCTCTGTGTGTGTGTGTGTGTGTGTGTGTGTGTGTGTGCGTGCGTGCGTGCGTGCGTGCGTGCGTGTGTGCGTGCGTGCGTGCGTGTGTGCGTGTGTGTGTGTGTAGTGCACCCTCTGCTGTTCTGGAGGTCAGGCAGTAAGTGGCAGTGTATGGATGTGGGCTTGTGAATGCGGGTGTAATGAAGCTGAACGAACGATTGTGACCTGCTGACCTGCGAGTCTCTGACTGACTGACAGATTGATGGATGGATGGAGACACACAGTGATGCTGCCGGCTGACCACTGCGCCAGTCTGACCTCTCATAGCCTTTACCTGAAAGAGACCAGACAGATGAGCCGCTCTGATGTCCACACATACACACACATAAACTGCTTCAGTCATTCAGATGCTGAAGCTGTGCTTACAGTAGTGTGTTTTTGTTTTAATGGCTTTTAAAAATGAAAACAATCATCCCCCATACTGACGTTTCCGCAATTCAGAGAAAATCTACATCTATTACAATGGCATTTGTTTTAGAACGAATGGCAATTTTTAAAAGCCAATTAAGTAAGTGAATGAATACACTGTGTGCATGTCAATCCAAATGTAACGTTTAAAAAAAATTAATTACATTTTCTATTCATTTTATTTCCCACTAAAAAACTTAAATTGTTGTTTATGTTTTTTTGCTTTATTCATATTGTTTTAAATATATCAATATTATTTAAATGTCATTTCATATGCCAAGTTTTAGTATATTTAGATAAATACATAAATATTTATTTTTATTTTATACATTTTATTTATTGCATGCATTTAAAATATTCATTTAAAATAACATACACACACACACACACACACACACGCACACACACGCACACACACGCACACACATCTGACAAGACACACACACTAACCAGCCAATCACATGGCAGCAACTGGTCAAGACGATCTGCTGCAGTTTAAACCGAGCATCAGAGTGGGGAAGAAAGGAGATTTAAGTGACTTTGAACGTGGCCTGGTTGTTGGTGCCAGATGGGCTGAGTATTTCTGAAACTGCTGATCTACTGGGATTTTCACACACAACCATCTCTAGGGTTGACAGAGAATGGTCTGAAAAAGAAAAAATATCGAGTGAGCGGCAGTTCTGTTGTCGCAAATGCCTTGTTGCCAGAGGTCAAAGGAGTATGGCCAGACTGGTTCCAGCTGATAGAAAGGCAACAGTAACTCAAATAACCACTCGTTACAATCGAGGTCTGCAGAAGAACATCTCTGAACACACAACACATTCAACCTTGAGGCGGATGGGCTACAGCCTGCCTTATGACAACAGTTCAGACTGGTGGTGGTGTAATGGTGTGGGGGATATTTTCTTGGCACACATTAGGTCCATTGGTACCAGCTGAGCATTATGGCCACACCACACACTTATTGAGTATTGTTGCTAATCATGTCCATTTCTTTATGATCACAGTGTACTCATCTTCTAATGGCTACTTCCAGCAGGATAACGCACCATATCATAAAGCGCAACTCATCTCAGACTGGCTTCTTGAACATGACAATGAATTCACTGTACTCAAATGGCCTCCACAGTCCCAGATCTCAATCCAATAGAGCACCTTTGGGATATGGTGGAAGGGGAGATTTACATCATGGATGAGCAGCCGACAAATCTACAGCAACTGCATGATGCTATCATGTCAATATGGACCAAAATCTCTAAGGAATATTTCCAGTACCTTGCTGAATCTATGCCACAAAGGATTAAGGCAGTTCTGAAGGCAAAAAGGGGTACAACCCGGTACTAGTAAGGTATACCTAATAAAGTGGTTGGTGTGTGTGTGTGTGTGTGTGTGTAGGTCTATATATATAACATTAGAAATTAATTTATCTCCAAATTCATTCCAGCCCATCTAAGAACATATCCAATTCATACAGTATTTACCACAATAGAATGCTTTTATTAAGCTTTTTATGAAATATTTTGTACAGGTTTCATTATTTGCTATACATTTTTGCCATCTAGCCTATTTTTATTGAATTGATAAATTTTATTGTATTTATTAGTTTTTATTCTTATTTGACAATTTTCAGCAAATTTCACCAACAACCATAACATCCAACTTCTGTTACATACAACAACTTTTATATCTTTGTTGTGTAAATAACCCCGTCATGGCCCAGCCGTGCTGTCATCTTTCATTTCCTACTAGCGACCACCTGACTGTAACCAGACTTTAAAGTGAAGCGTTTGCGCGTGTGAAGCGGCTTCAGATCAGATTATGAAGGGCTGACGGCACAAGTTCGCCAAACACTGCGTCTTAATTAAGCAGACGAGATCACAGCACACAGAAAGACATCAAAGCCTTCCGAAACTCGCTTTCATTTCAGCCCGGGCCCTGAAAAACGGACACATGTGTCTCAGTCCACTGTCTGTCTACCTGTTGGGATGCATGCGGTTAACTCAGTTAACCAGAGAACAGGCCCAACTCCTCCTGACAGGCGTCCTGTTTAATGTCCGAGCATCAAAAGATAAAGCTCCCTGATGGACTGAGCTCCGGTTCATCCGGAAACTTCAGATGAGCTCCATTGATGAGTTTGAACATGAGGTTGATTTAAAAAAAACTCCTCCATCTGCTAGCGAGAGGACTGGTCGGGTCTTGTTAACTGGAGGGGGTTCATTCATTCAGACATTTTTGGATTGTGTTACTCTTGTGTTGTTTATAGGATGACTATTTTTATGGAAGGTTAAACATCTGAGTTTTCAGATTTTGAGATTTGTACTAGAGGTGGGGGAAAATATCTATGGTATATAATGTTGAAGTCAGAATGATTAGCCCCGTGTATATTTTTGTCCCCAATTTCTGTTTAACAGAAAGAAGATCATTTGGTATCAGAAGTGGCTTATATGAATGGTAAAGGCCTCTAGATTACGCTTATTTTACCCAAATAAAATATGATTATGCATTGATTTTCAAAGATGCAGTTCAACAGATGAAAAATCTACCTTCTGCCACTTTTTTTAGATGATCATATATCAGATAATAATGTTATTATTATAACAGGGATAGACGACAAGACTTTTGTCAGGTGGTGTATATATATATATATATATATACATGTTTTTTTGTTTGTTTGTTTTTCCTCACAACTTTCCTCACAATTGCGATCTAAATTCAACTTTTTTTTCTCAGAACTGAAAGTTTAAAAGTAAAACTTGAGAAAATGCCAAACGACTGCAGTTTCTTGGCTAGGATTTGATCAGAAATGTTTTTAAATTGAGCCTTTGCGAGAAAAAAAAAGGAAAAAAAAAGCCTTTTTACAACTTTAGACCTTCAGGACAAATTTATGTTTACTTTCTATTAGCAGTCAAACAGAGACGTCCTATAAGGTGTTCCTCAAAAAATATCCAGCACCTGCTTTCCATTTAAACCCATTTTATCAGCATCCAACCAATAGATAAACCTCCAAATCCAGAAACACATGAATAAGTAAACAGCCATGCTAATGTTTTCAGAAAGTAGGACTCTCTTATCATCATCTTCTGGAAGGATCCTAAAGCCTGACCTTTTCCCCGAGGACGGAAAAACATACGGTCTTCATTTCCCAATGAAGTATTTTATTTCCAGCAGGTCCCTGTTGTCACGGCCGATTACAACCTTCGGCCGAGAGGCAAATGTCAGTGACCTTCACAATGACAATAACCACCATTAAAAAGAAATTAAAATGAGTGTTCCCGGAGTCTCGGGACGCTGGAAATATCAGCAGGCAGAATCGCATGTTTCCCCCTGCCGCGTTTTAAAACCACATCCGCCAAGAACGCTGAACAATAGCCAGACCGAGCTTTCAAAATGCATTTTCTTCCAAATTTCTACTTGCCAGTGGAAAGCGGTATTTGAGAAAAGAGCAAACACAGCTAGCGAATAATATCGCTGTCAGACGACGGTTTGGCGAAGAGTTTGTTGGCCACTGGTGCTGGAGAGATGAAAATAACAATGCTTGAAGCTCACCGAGAAATGAGAACTATGCTCTATTGGTACGACTGAGACATATATGAAGATCTGGCAATAATGAAACATCATTTTTGTGGCCTGATTTGTGGACCTGCAAAATACAAACTCTGTTTTGTTTTTGTTTTTTTACCCCTTAGCTATCACCACCATTTTTTGAACATATAAAAATTACATGTTCTACTTAAATAAATGCCAGACTTCGATACTTTGGTGCATATATTTAAGCTTGGTCAGATGTTAAAAAGACAAGATGTCAGATTACAGTTGAAGTCAATAAAAGTTCCAAAAACTTAAATAAAACAAAAAGTTTTGTGCCTTTATATTTCTGAAAATAATAAAACAATAAATGTATACTTTATTAAATTACATAAAATATGTATCTTACAAAACCTTTTCAGCCTACAAATCGGAAGAAAATCAAAGCTAAATATCTGAACTAATTATATTCCAAATGCGAAGTAAATTTCTCAAAAAAAAAGAGCTTTCAGTACAATTTTATTGGCCGCAGTACCAAAAACGACCACCGGACAACATACAGTTTTTATTGGTGACCATACAAGAGTGCCCTCTATATTTTAAGAAATATGTATAATATTGTTTTCATACTTTGAACAATATTTGTAGAGTAGACATCAAACTCTAAAGTAGTACATGCAGTTTGGTGGAATTTAATTTGATTTTAGCCTCTAAAAGCATCTAAAATATATTTACATGTAGATTGCTGTAGCAAAGTAATGCTTTACGATCCTGCAAATTAACAAATAATTGTTGCTCAGTAATATCTATCAAAAATCAGTTACTATATATGGAAACTAGAATTATTAAGCTTTCAAATGATATATAGTTTGTTGTGATTGCTTTATGTTTATTCTAAAAATTATGATTTAAAAATGTAACCGTAAGTGATCCTACAAGTTGTGGGGTAAAAGTAAATGTTGAACAAAATAAAAACAGAAGTAAAACATGTATTCAGAAGTCTTAGATCTTTCCTATAGATATTGCATAATTAAATTAGAATTGAATTGCAATAAAATAAAATCAAAAGTGACATAAACTTAAGTGTACCAGTGCCGGGATGGTGATTAACACCACAAACAATAATTTACTTGATACCTACATTTTTAAATCCACAAAACTCCAGTAGCATCCTGGGATAGTGCAGTGATCCCAGGTCACAGACTCCAGAACACACAAAACTGTCTGCAAACTGAAGATAAACCGTGAAATACACAAAAACGACAGCGTTTTGTGTATGAAGACATCTTTATGTCAGGTCTAATCATCTAGAACAACTTCAAGTGAGCTTTAGAGATAAGCAAGTCAACATTTAATGACTTTGATGCTCATTTCGCTGTAAAATGGATCTGTGACTTGAAAAAAAAGAAAAGAAAATATGGGCATTTCTGAATAAATTTTCTACTCCTTTATCAAATGGCATATTTATTCTTATCACCAAACATGCAAATGCAAGACTGGGAATCAAAAAGTATAATAAACATAATGAAATCGAATCCTAAGAAAAACCACATTTAATAAACTATAAATAAATAAAAATTAATATTATTATAATAATAATTAAATATAATATAATAATTATTAATAATTAAAATAATTTAATAAAATATTCTCAATTGAAATTTTTATTACAGGATCTTGTTTTATGTTTGGTGCTACTTTTTTCCCTTAAGACAAATCAGGACTGCTTGAAAAAAAAAAACTCTGAATACAAATAATTTTTGGTGTATGTCAACACTAATGCAAAAAACAACAACAAAACAGGCAAACCGAACACATGGAGATGAAAATGTGAACTGGATCAACCCTGAACATTACAGACAGAGACAAGGGACGCGTGTATATTATAACGGGCTGTTTTATCAAGCTGTGAAAGTAAATCTGTAAATGATCTCAACAGATTGCTGTGACACTTCCGCTCTTAATCTAATAAACAGCATTATGTTAGAGCTGATGCTGTTTTTTGGAGCTTTATCACTGCTAACTAACAGCTTTCTCTATTGTATTTTCTACTGACCTCTTTAAAAGACTTGACTGAAACTAATATGAATTATTTCAAATGCGAATATGGCCGAAAATACATTTTATTTACTCCCTCAGGCAAAAAAAAATACAATATAACGAACCTAATTTATGTGAAAGCACTGAAATGTAAGATTTTAGGCCTAATTAAGCATGACCCCGAAACTGAACCATCAGCTGAGAGTAAGCAAATACAAAAAAGTAAACAATAAATAATTATAAATTAGCTACCAATTGAAGTATTGAAGTATTGAAGTTGGCGAATGCAGCATTGTGTCATTATAAACCCGAAAAAATGTGAATTAACTTAAAATGAAGTGGGCTACTGTTAATTTTACACTATATAAATATAACACATATACTGTAACTCTCTCTATCTGAGTTATTAGTTATTTCTGATTTAATGCAAAATTTATTATAAATCTCAGGTGTTCCCAGAATGTGTGAGAGTTTCACCTTAAAATACCTCACAGATCAATTATTTTATGTGCTGTAAATGCTGCCTTTTATAAAAAACACAGCTTTTTTGTGTGTTTCTTTAAATGCAAATAAGCTGCTGCTCCCCACCCCTATTCCTGAAGAGGGCGGAGCTTTTACACACATGCCTCAGACACTCTGGCAACAACAAACAATATATCTACATGTATATTTTTAGTTAATACTTTTGTTTTACTAAAAGAAGTAGAAAGTTAATAACAATTACGAATAATTCATGCCATATATGACTATTCAAGTTAATTATTGATCATATTAATTTAAAATTGATAAATATTATTATAAATATACAACTATAAATTAATCTTTTTTAAAATGTAAATTAATTATTTAGAATTTGAAACCACAGCATTATGGTTGGCACTACCAACAACTTCCAGGAGAATGATAAAAAATATCATCAGCCAATCAGAACAGAGGTGGGATTAAAATCTGAATAAACTGCGTAAAATCTTGCTGAGACTTTTACTTGTTGATGTACTTACAACTAGGGTTGTCTTAATATTGGAATTAAAAAAACGTCCATTTCCTGCTAACACCCCGATTACACGTTCTTAAAATGCGCTGATTTGCCAACAATAATGACTGTGATTGGCCGTGAAGGTCATCAGTTCACCAAACTCACCGATGTTTACTGATTGTATCTGTTTACTGAGTGTATCTGTGGTTACACTCAGTAAACAATGGCGAGTTCAGTGCATTTAAGAATGTACTCGACAGCGCTCAAAAGTTAGTGGGAAATGGATGTTTTAAAAATTTCGTGACAACCCTACTTCCAACTGCAATGGAATATTGAGTAGTGGGTGGGGCTTTCTTTTATGCATCATTCATAGCAAACAGTGACAGGGGCGTGGTTACGAATATTAAATGCACCGCAAACCCAAACGTGGTAATCAAATGTTCATTTTGATTGAAGATTACCGAAACAAAAATGTCTTTTTACTGGATTAACTTGCAGAGAATAATTGTCCGCTTGTGCTAGTAAAATAAACTACGTAAATTTGGACTTCAAAGAGAGCAAATATTTAAAGTGGCAAACAGTAAAACTGCAACCTATAATAAACAGCCCAATTTCCAAAAAAACATAACTATTTTACGTATTGTCAGAAAATTGGCTATTTAGTACGAATATGATTTCGATCCTACAAATTGTTACACATTTTAAAAGGAGGCGTGGCCCCAAACCCCACCCCTAAACACTTCTGTCACTGGGGATTGATCAAATTGTACAAATGAGATTCACACGAAGTAGCCACTAAACCAAAATTATTAAAAATGCCGCGAGATTGTGTTGTAATGAACAGATCTTCATTGGTGTGGATGGAGTCTAGTTTAGACAACTGCAAATGTAGGTAAGCTATTAGTATCACTGTATGTCAATGTTATATGAGCACCATGTTTTTCCTTTGAGGAGCAGAGGAATAAACGTAATTGTCCTTCACCTGAGCGTGACTCTCCTCTGCTGCTCTGAGATAAAGCTCTTGTCATTCCAATGTTTTGTTGCTCTTTTTTTTTGATCATCAAAGATTCAGTCGCTAGTTTACTGGTATAAAACGCAAGGGAAAGAGACAGCCTTTCATGATGTGGATGTGTCTGGAAGTTTAATACGTGAGCACGGGCTACACTGGAGCTAAATGTTACGACAGCAGAACTTTTGACACATTTCAATATGTCCTTCCGTTTGACTGGATTGAGATCTTTATCCCCTTTTAAATAGGTGATGTGTGATGAGAACAAAATATAATGTTAGAGCATTAACATCTTAAGCCGAATTAAATTAGATTTTTAAAAATGGCTGCTGTTTATAATGTAATCCTATATTTGTCTGCATTCAAATCTTATAATAAGATAATGCCTTTTCTCCTACAATATGGTCACTGAAAGGTTATAAGTAGGGGCAGACAGAATCTGTGGTCATTTTTTGCTATTTCTGTACAGAATTTTGTATAAAATGTGCGAATTTATGTGAAATGATTTTGGGAGTATTGTAACTAAAAGCTTAATATATAAAATAAAAAAAATACATTTTTAACTTGTATTTATTGTTTACAATGCAAATCCAATTAGATCCACTTATTTGGTAACCAAAGCAAGTCTCTCATATAATATATCTAGTAAAAGACTGAAAATATTATTTTACAAACGGTATGGTAAATAAACCATATGAACATTTTCATATTAGTCAACAATATTACTGAAATTACTTTAAAAACTGAATAAATATAAGTTTACACACATTTACACAAGTAAATAAATAGACTCGATGGGCTAAAAATCAGCAGAAATCTGTGGATTTCTGTCCGCGCAGATTCCGTGTGGGCCTTTTTATAAGTGTATATATAGATTAATAAAACACAAACTAAAAATGTAACAGCCTGTCAAATTAATCAGTAACACAGCATAACATAACATAAATTCCAAATTACTATATTATATAAAATAAAAATATTCACTAGAAAAAAATTAATAACAACCAAAAAATAATATATCTATGCTATAAGGCAAATGAAGAAGAAAATAAAAGAAGAGGTAAATTAAAGGAAACACTCAAAGTACCAAAAGCTAGTAGAAAAGTGCCTTGAAGGGGACTGGAAGACCCACTGTGAGCCAATAAAGGTGGGCTGTAGAGAGTTTGCAGGGTGTTCACTTTGTAAAGTCTTCAACCAACTAGACCTAGTAGGATTAGCTAAGAAGAGGGCCATTAAGTCTGCAGAGAAAGCCACAAGATGGCTATGATTAAGAGGGCTGATCTGTGGGTGATGGCTACTGGCATGCAAGCTGGGGTCTGATCAACCTCAGCTAGGGCATCTAGCCGAGGTTGTCTGATGTTGAAAGACCCGAAACACCCATTAACCTCAGGATACATCACTGGCGAGGGCCGGGTCATGGGGGCAGCAGTCTTAGGAGAGAACCCCAGACTTCCCTCCCCCAGACACTTCCTCCAGCTCCTCCGGGGGATGCGCTCCCAGGACAGCCAAGAGACATAGTCCCTCCAGCGTGTCCTGGGTCTTCCCGAGGCCTCCTCCTGGTGGGACATGCCTGAAACACCTCCCAAGGTACTCGTCCAGGAGGCATCCGAAACAGATGCCTGAGCCACCTCAGCTGACTTCTCTCAATGTGGAGGAGCAGCGGCTCTACTCTAATCTCCTCCCGGGTGACAGAGCTCCTCACCCTATCTATAAGGGTGCGCACTGCCACTCTGCGAAGGAAACTCATTTTGGCCGTTTGTATCCGAGATCTTGTCCTTTCGGTCATGACCCAAAGCTCATGACCATAGGTGAGAGTAGGAACGTAGTTTGACCAGTAAATAGAGAGCTTTGCCTTTCGGCTCAGCTCCTTCTTTATCACAACAGATTGATACATCTACCGCATTACTGCTGCCGCTGCACCAATCCACCTGTCAATCTCACATTCCATCCTTCCCTCACTTGTAAACAAAACCCCAAGATACTTGAATTCCTCCACCTGGGGTAAAGACTTTCCTCCAACCTGGAGATGGCAAACCACCTTTTTCCGGTGGAGCACCATGGCCTCGGACTTGGAGGTGCTGATTCTCATCCCAGCCGCGTCACACTCGGCAGCAAACCGGGTCAGTGCATGCTGAAAATCCATGTTTGATGAAGCCAACAGAACAACATCGTGTGCGAATAACAGAGATGAGATGCTGTGGTCCCTGAACCTGACCCCCTTCAGACAAAGATGGCGCTTTGAAATTCTGTCCATAAAAATTATGAACAGAATAGGAGACAAAGGGCAGCCCTGTCAGAGTCCAGCATGCACTGGAAACAAGTTTAACTTATTTATTATTTATTGAATTATTTATATTATTATTTATTTAAAAAGTATGTGTTATATTTTTCAACATTAACTAAAACCAAGAGTTACAAATCAAAATTGCAAATATAATAATAGTAAAAAAATCATAAAATAAAAAATAATAATAACAAAAAATAATAATATTATGTAAACCAGTAACTAAAATGTTTATATATTTATATTGTATTTATTTGTTATTAAATACAAACAGTGCTAACAATTGCTCACAAAATATAAATGTTCTCCCAAATCTCAACCCACTGACTAATTTCTGCTGTCACACACCACTGAACGTCATTTCAGCCTGTTGTTATGCTAATTACAGTATTTGACTCATGATTTTTTTTTTATTTGACCATAAACTACTCCCATCTCCGACATGTGGCGTCTCTAAAAATGACCACCGGTTCTGTAATGCAGTCACATGACAGCGACTCCACCGGTCCAAAATCCCTCCATCTGCTCCCACAACACTGAGCGGGCGCCAAGTCCATCGCATTGCTGGCGTTTGTGCTTCTGCTGTACTTTATGCAATGCAACCTGATGATGCCATCCTTTATGTCAGCATGTGAAAAACTGCACAAGCACAGAAAATCTGCTCCTGGTCTGTTTGTTTTTGGTTTACACTTCTATCCCAGTAGCCGGCGGGAAGGGTCATATGGTTTAAATGTTCCTGCTGACATTATTCACCAGCTGTCTGAATCACAAGCCTGTCAGCGACAAAGCAAAGAAGCGCCGCAACCTTTCAGCAAACATCAGGCCTCGCGAGCGATTTTAAACACTGACAGTTAAACGCTGCATTCTCATCTCTGTTTTCCCTGACAGAAATCATCCTGTTCGAGGGTTTTGGCTGCTGTTTTCTGCTAATCACAGGCACTTTCTGTTTCCTCTTCTTCTTTGACACTAAAACACTTCTCACGCACAGAGGTGTGAATTCATAACTGCAAAGCTTTTGAGGAAGAGGCGATTTAGTGAGTGCAATCTGTCTCCTGTTGTCTTTTGTGTGTGTGTGTGTGTGTGTGTGTGTGTGTGTGTGTGTGTGTGTGTGTGTGTGTGTGTGTGTGTGTTTCTGTGTGTGTGTGTGTGTGTGTGTGTGTGTGTGTGTG